>JAULJZ010019906.1:0-15788 GCA_032270985.1 Heliamphora pulchella
CCAGTTTCATCCTTATTACAACCCGTCCATCCTTATTCCAAGTTCTCTGGCCAGATTACTTGCGCACAAAACCCACCCTGTCACGCCCAAACTCCGGGTCACGTGAAACACCCCCAAACAACCAGATATAACACCCAACCTGAGAATACACTCTCAAATTAAATCATACATGCATTATATATAATCGCCAAACGGCATACATTACACGGTTCCAACACCGAAAAAATATGTTATAACATACATGTAACAGAAAGAACAAAAAGGAAGACTACAGCTCTTCCACCTCTCCAGCACTTCCAGATCAACCAGCATGAGCAGCACCTGAAGAAAATCAAATCCCACACCGTGAGCCAAAGCACAGCTGATACAAGACAACACATGCAATATAAGATAAACATGCTAGGAAAATGAGGTAAAGTTTTAGACTCTCTTTAAAGCCTTTAAAACAATTTTCACATGCAAACGGGAAAGCGAGGATATAAACTATGTTTTGACTCACTCATAGGAGCCCTGAAAACTATTGAAAAGGGGTTTTTAGATCGCGATTCACACGACTCTTAAAAATAATTTGAAATCTGGTATATTCATCCCACAATGCAGTTTATGCAATCCATGTAACCTCTCAGACCGAGAGACCTCAACTTCAACAGAACGTAGTACAGATGCGTATAACCAGCACTCACAAACCGCAACCACAATCCTAACACTGAGATAAAGATTCGTACACAAACATACATTCCCGGTATAAAATCGTATACTACGGGATAAAACCATAGACCACGGGGTAAAATCGTAAACCAAGCCACGGGGTAAAATCGTAAATTTTTATCGTAAGCCACGGGATGAAACTGCCCACCACGGGATTATATTACGAGATAAAATCGTAAACCACGGATAAGACCGCATATCGCGAGATAAGATCGCACACCACGGGATAAAACCGCATATTACAGGATAAAAATAAATACTATAGAATAATACTGAACATTGCGGGATAACACCGAACACACCTATGCATAATCTAATCAGGATTTAGATGCATAAAACATACCATATACGCCACATGCATGTGTCCTACAGATCCATTACATCTATGCCTAATAAAAATCTGATTTTTAAAGCATGCAACCACATTATACATAACGATATCAAAGCCATGTAATCCACTTACATATTCCGTACGTAAATAAACAGAGTTATAAATGCACATAGCCAGCTATAAACGCACATAGCCATAGATAACTTCACATCATGATGCCACCCGCCAAACAACCCGACATCCACACACATGGACAACCAACAACCCATAAAAACCAAGCCTAACCTGAAGGTCAACGCTAAACCGCTCAAACCACAAGGTCACAAAACACCACCTTTCCTCCAAAGGTGCCATGAGCTCGAACACGCTTAATAACCAACCACGATGTACACAACCGTACCCTAACAACCCACATCTAGCCACGCACGTCACCCCCGAAGACGGCACCTAAACAAACATCCGGTCACGACACGACCCCCAAAACCACAACACGACTAACCGAACCCCAAAAAGAATTCAACAGTATTTTAGTCGACTAATCCCATAATTAATCAACTGAATACCATCGGAGAGCAATCAGAAACCGAAGACCCAACCACCAATACATCGTAACCCAGACCAACACACGCCTAACACGGCCAACACAAACCCACACAGGCCCAACAAGGCCAAAAGAAACCCTTAAGGCTCCAACACGACCAAAGAAAAAAGGTTCAACACAACCAGTGAAAGTGTCGACACAAACAGAAAATGTGTCGACACAAATAGAAAATGTGTCAACACCAACAGCGAAAGCGTCAACACAAACAGAAAAGGTGTCAACACAAACAGCGGAGGTGTCGACACAAAAGAACCGAGAGTTTAGGAAACATATGCAGAGAGCAAAAGTGTCGACACCAGCAGAAAAGTGTTGACACCAGTGACAAAAAGTGTCGACACCAATAGAAAATGAGTCGACACAAAAGAAGAAAATTCAGATTTTTAAACTGGGGAACTGGGCGACGGTGAAAAGCAAACCCTAACTACGGAATAAGCTCCTAAACCCCAAATTAAACCATCAAAACACCCCTTTAACAACCCACAGACATACACAAGCTCAAAACTACCACAAAATCTCGAGAGAAACACTCGAAACCCAATTCCATCCAACCAAAAACACCCAAAAGGAGTTTAAACCAAAATCCAACTTATAAATCAATTTTTTTCATGCATTTTTAAATGGTAAAAACACACACGATTACACGTAGCACCCTTGTAAGATATGAGAGTCTAGGATCCTACCTCGTTGAGTTAAAAACTTGGCGTCTCAAATCACGTGAAAAATCGAGCTTCGTCGAAATAAAATTCTGTCTGAATGAACGCGTAGCCTATCGTGCCAATAGCAAGGATCCACCTTGGATCGTTGAAAACTAAGCCTCGGGCCCCCGAGAAGTTAGAGAGAAGGCAGAGCTTTTGGTTTAGAAAAAGAAAACTTAGCCACCAAGTTATGAAAATATCTTTTCTAAAATATCCAAAGCTAGATATTTATAGACCACAAAAATATCTTTTCTTTTTTTAAAAAAAAATTCACACCGCAACGCCCCACGGCCCCGGGAACCAACCCCGCATGCATATTTAATCCCGATCATGCATCTAAAAGGCATTTAAACATGCTAAAGCAAAAACGCTAAATGCGCGTCAAAAAACGTCAAAAAAGAAAATGGGTCAGGGTCTCACAACTCTACCCCCCTTAAAGGAATTTTGTCCCCGAATTTCAACTCAACGTCAAACAACAAACCGTTGATCGCAATCGACACAGGCATACGAGATGGTCTGCTAAACCATTCCTAGGATATAGTCAAATAAAGTTAGGCATCCTAAATAATGGCCAACAATCTCAAAGACTCGGGATCTACAACTCACCCCAACCTCACATCCGCATCAGCCACTGCCTCAACACAGCACACCACCCACGGAATCCATCGCCAACTCCCAAACAGATATAATGAAGAATTGACCCAAACTCAACATACTCGAAAAGTACCTCTGCTCGCTAAAGGCATATATGCATCATCCGGCACAATCGGTGCCCTAGAAGAACTAGGAGCTATGAGGGAATACGCCTGGGGTAATGTCACTCTACCCTGTCCACAATAACTCGGCGCTGTTGGCTGCCGCT
This sequence comes from Heliamphora pulchella, assembly GCA_032270985.1. Taxonomy (NCBI): domain Eukaryota; kingdom Viridiplantae; phylum Streptophyta; class Magnoliopsida; order Ericales; family Sarraceniaceae; genus Heliamphora; species Heliamphora pulchella. The sequence goes on from JAULJZ010019906.1 coordinate 3,198, forward strand.
CCGACTGAACTGACGTACTCTCACCTGCCATCCAGGAAGTCTAAACCGTAGGATACTGCTGTCGCTCCTGCACATACGAACCCTCTGGTGTGCCTATTGTACTCGGCGCACCCTCTCTCTGGGGACAAGTCCTGCGGATATGTCCCCTCTGACCACATCTATAACAAATTGACAGCTTCGTCCCCTACAACTGATCTGGTATGGAACTTTGAGACTTCCTCAAACATGAATCTAGGTACTGCCTTGGCTGCGGTCAATCTGGCATATGATGCCCCAATTATCCACATCGATAACATCTAACCTCCCTCTGATCTGACCTCCCTGACGAAGCTATTGATGGTGCTGGTGTAGAGAACTGCTGTAGTCCAGATGGATGAAAGCTAGAACCAGAGGACCTCTGCCTCTTGCTAGAACGCCCACCTGTCTGCGCCTCTGTCCCACCCTGAGGTATCCTGGCCTCCTTAGAAGCTCGGCTCTCAGTCATATTGTTCTCCACCCTCGCTGCTGCCTCCACCAGCTCTGTGAATACACGAAGTCCCATCGTAATCACACGCTCCTAGATCGTTGGCCATAATCCCCGCTCAAACCTCATAGATAGCAGCTCGTCTGTGCTCACCAACTCCGGTGCAAATCGGGACAAGCTCGTAAACCTCGCCTCGTACTGTATAACATCCATGGCCCCTGGGTAAGAGTATAGAACTCCTCCCTGTAAAAATCCCTCTTCGAAGCTGGGAAATATTTCTCAAGAAACACGCCTGTAAAGGCTGCCCATGTGACTCCCACAATGGTCCTAGCATACTTCCACCACACATGAGCAGCACCCCTCAGCTGGAAAGTAGCAAAGGGAACCCGCAACTCGTCCTCCTCAATATGCAACGTGTCCAGGATCCGAGTCACCAACTCCAGCCACTCCGTCGCCACAATAGGATCAGGATCTCCCGCAAAGGTAGGTGGATCCATGCGCCTGAACTCCCGCATCGCTACTGTAGCCCTCACCTCAGGTACTCCCTCTCTTTCCCTAACAATCTCACCGCTAACCAACTACTGGATAGAACACGCCAGCACACGCAACAACTCCGTCGCGTCCATGGATCCTAGGAGAGCATTTGCATCACTAGCATCAGGGATAGAAACATCCCCTTGGCCAACACTACGACCACGGCCTTGACCACGGCGTCGCTCTCGTCTCACAGACATCGCGTCTATATGAAAAAGATAAAACATGAGAGGCAGCACATAGCATAAATCACAAAAGCATGCTAACACATGGCCACATAGGTTCATGCTAAATAACCCCACATATCGAGGAGAACCAACAAGAATGACACATCAATCGGGATAACCTACTCAGATTCCCTGCTAGAAATCACGTCAGCTAAACGCGTTTCTAACTTGGCTCCCAAGTTTGTTAATCCAAACGCCCAAAGGCAAGACTATCATTCCTAAGATTCAACGCCCTTGTTCACATATACAAATCATGCTCATGCTTACCATGTTAACACGTTCATGTTATCAAAGCGTCTAAACACATGCAATCAAGTGCACGCAACCAACCTCACACAGGATACACCCTCTTCCCACGGCTCTTAGGTATTCAAATCCAGAGCTCTGATACCAAGCTGTCACGCCCTAAAATCTGGGTCACGTAAAACACCCACAAACAACTAGATATAACACCCAATCCGAGAATACACTCTCAAATTAAACCATACATGCATTGTATATAATCGCCAAACGGCATATATTACACAGTTCTAACACCGGAAAAATATGTTACAACATACATGTAGCAGAAAGAACAAAAAGGAAGACTACAGCTCTTCCAACTCTCCGGTACCTCCAGATCAACCAGCGTGACCCGCACCTGAAGAAAATCAAATCCCACACCGTGAGCCAAAGCTCAGCAGATACAAGACAACACATGCAATATAAGCTAAATAAGCTAAGAAAACGAGGTAAAGTGTTAGACTCTCTTTAAAGCCTTTAAAGCAATTTTCACATGCAAACGGGAAAGCGAGGATACAAACCATGTTTTGATTCACTCACAGGAGCCCTGAAAATAGTCAAAAAAGGGTTTTTAGATCGTGATTCACACGACTCTTAAAAACAATTTAAAATCTGGTCTATCCGTCCTACAATGCAGTTCATGCAATCTATGTAACCTCTCAGACCGAGAGACCTCAACTTCAACAGAACGTAGTACAGATGCGTATAATTGGCGCTCACAAGCCGTAACCACAGTCCTAACACTGAGATAAAGATCCGTACATAAACACACATTCTTGGGATAAAACCATATACTACGGGGTAAAACCATAGACCACGGGGTAAAATCGTAAACCAAGCCACGGAGTAAAACTGTAAATTTTTACCGTAAGCCACGGGATGAAACCGCCAACCACGGGATTATACCACGGGATAAAACCATAAACCACGGGATTAGACCGCATACCGCGAGATAAGACCGCACACCACGAGATAAAACCGCATATTACAGGATAATACTGAATACTACAGAATAATACTGAACATTTTGGGATAACACCAAACACACCTATGCATAACTTAATCAGGATTTAGATGCATAAAACATACCACATACGCCACATGCATGTGTCCTACAGATCCATTACATCCATGCCAAATAAAACTCTGAGTTTTAAAGCATGCAACCACATTACACATAACGATATCAAAGCCATGTAATCCACTTAAATATTTCGTACATAAATATCAGAGTTGTAAATGCACATAACTAGTTATAAACGTATATAGCCATAGATAACTTCACATCATGACGCCACCCGCCAAACAACCCGACATCCACTCACATGGACAACCAACAACCCATAAAACCAAGCCTAACCCGAAGGTCAACGCTAAACCCCTCAAATCACGAGGTCACAAAACATCACCTTTCCTCCAAAGGTGCCATGAGCCCGAACACGCTCCATACCCAACCACGACGTACACAACCGTGCCCCAACAACCCACATCTAATCATTGCATGTCACGCCTGAGGACGGCACCTAAACAAACACCCGAGGTCACGACACGACCCCCAAAACCATAACACGACCAACCGAACACCAAAAAGAATCCAACAGTATTTCAGTCGACTAATCCCATAATTAATCAACTAAATACCATAGGAAACCAATCAAAAACCAAGGACCCAACCACCAACACATCATAACCTGGACCAACACACGCCTAACACGGCCAACACGAACCAATACAGGCCTAACAAGGACAAAAGAAACCCCTAAGGCTCCAACACGACCAAAGAAAAAGGGTTCAACACAACCAGCGAAAGTGTCGACAAAAACAGAAAAGGTGTCTACACAAACAGAAAATGTGTCAACACCAACAGCGAAACTGTCGACACAAACAGAAAAAGTGTCGTCACAAACAGCGGAGGTGTCGACACAAAAGAACCGAGAGTTTAGACAACATATGCAGGGAGCAAAAGTGTCGACACCAGTAGAAAAGTGTCGACACAAGCAATAAAAAGTGTCGACACAAAAGAAGAAAATTTAGATTTTTAAACCAGAGAACTGGGCGACTGCGGAAAGCAAACCCTAGCTACGGAATAAGCTTCTCAACCCCAAATTAAACCATCCAAACACCCCTTTAACAACCCACAGACATACACAAGCCGAAAACTACCACAAAACCTCGAGAGAAACACTCGAAACCCGATTCCATCCAACCAAAAACACGCAAAACGATTTTAAACCAAAATCTAACTTATAAACCAATTTTTTTCATGCATTTTAAAATGGTAAAAATACACACGATTACACGTAGCACCCTTATAAGATATGAGAGTCTAGGATCCTACCTCGTTGAGTTAAAAATTTGATGTCTCGAACTATGTGCAAAATCAAGCTTCGCCAAAATAAAATTCTGTCCAGATGAACGCATAGCCCACCGTGCCAATAGCAAGGATTCACTGTTGGATCATTGAAAATAGAGCCTCGGGCCCCTGAGAAGTTAGAGAGAAGGCAGAGCTTTTGGTTAGGAAGAAGGAAACTTTGCCACCAAGTTATGAAAATATATTTTTCAAAATATCTAAAGCTAGATATTTATAGAGCACAAAAATATCTTTTTTTTTTAAATTCGCACCGCAACGCCCCACGGCCCCGGGAACCAACCCCGTATGCATATCTAATCCCGATCATGCATCTAAAAAGCATTTAAATATGCTAAAGCAAAAACACTAAATGCGCGTAGATAAAAGCAAAAAAAAAAACAAGTCAGGGTCTCACACACCTTAAGTACAAGAATGGTCCTTTGGCATCAACCCAAAGTCTAAATTACCGAAATAGAAGGCTAGTGACGAACCGATGGTGCCTTAACCCATTTTTCATAATAAACTCCTTTTTCATTATAGCAACTTTCCAAATCATTGGCAACCATGGACGCCCTAGATTCAAAACAACGAGAATAACGATTTCCATGTTACCCAACCCAAATTTGAAAGATACGAAGGGACTTCGATAATTCAAGATGCAATATGTGAATGTTCATGCTGTGCAACATGCTTCTTGTATGCGGTTAATCATGGCATGGCGTATGAATATAATATGGCACATGGTACAACTTGTTAAAGCATCAAGTACAAGCATGCGAAGCATAACCACAATTTAAGCGACATAGAATCTAACCATTAGCATGAGTTCATTTCATCAAAAGCATCATTTTAATACAGTAATTATTCCTAAAATTCATATAAGAATCAAATATTCAAGTCTCATTAGTAACACACCATTCGAACACTTAACCAGTTTTAAGTACACGTTTAATTACTAGTTTTAAAGTTGCGACAGCATTTTGAGGTACCTAAACATTGATTTAATTTCTAAAATTTTAACACCAATTAGATACAAATATTTTCTATAACTTTCATATTTATCACCAAGATCATTTCCTATGGTAAAAAGGTCATATATTTTATTTTAGTAAAAATCCTTCAGCATTTTATAGAGAAAAACATAAAAATTGGGCCTCTGTTGGCCATGGTTTTTGGGCATCAATTCAGGGATTTTAGGTCTCATATTTCGTGAGGTGTTCTTTTAAGATGTTCCCTACAAGTTTTATGCTTTGTGCTACGGCAAGTTATTTGGAAAAAGTTTACGATTTTGGCCAATTTATAAACAGGGTCCAGTCAGCCTAAAAAAGGTCTGCTGAATGTGATTTTAACAGAGAATGTTCAAAACATTTGGGGTATCATCCGAGGGTATTTTGGGCTGGATTTTTCTCAATAATTAGTTTAATATGTTAGCTACATGTTTCATGTTTGCCACTTTTGGATTTGGCTTCTAAATATTTAGGTTTTAGGTCTCATAAAAATGTGTGACAGAGAGGCCTGTCAGTCACTAAACCTTAATAGTGACTTTGGAGAGTATTTTGACCTATCAGGACTTCATATGTTTGGCTCATATTTTGTGCACAGAGAGATAAATATGTCCTCTACAGGTTTTATGTTTTGACCTAAGCTCGGTTCTCACTCTAAATTAGGGTTTTTAGGTCTGCAACTCAGAGTGGTCAAGATCTGATACTCTTTGGAAAAAATGAGATATTTGGAGTTCTACCCAACGAAATCACATCAAAACAATTTTGTATGAAAGACAACTAAGAAATATATGTCTGGACACAAAAATCACTTTAAGATCAATTTTCTACAATTAGTTATGATGTTTTAAATTTGGTGGCAGGAAGTAAGTTTAGAAAATTAGGCTACTTAGGGTTTTGGTTGCTTAGCTTATGTTGTGTATATTTTTGACATGTTTTCTTTGCATGCATGTTATAAAATCACATAAACCAAAACTCCAGAATAAACACAAGCCATAAAAATTAAAAACATACACATGCAAACTCATACAAAACACAATCTTGCCCTAGCAGTCTACTATTTGCATCTTCAACGCAATTTTTGAGTTATTATTTATTTCTTTTTCTTAGGGTTTGTTATAGAGATGGATTGAGGGGCATATTGGGAGATTATATCAGAAGTTTTAAAGTAGTTGCTTACCTCTTTTGATGCTCAAAAAGATTGAAGAAGAAATTGACTTGGCTTTAATGATTCCTCATTGGTTCCTCCTTCTTCCTTCCTTTTTTCGATTTTCTCCTCCTCTATTAGAACACTTAGTATGTTTTGTGATTGCTCTCCCTCTCTCTCTCTCAGCCGAATGTGTCTCAAGAGATTAGGGGGGGTGGGGTAAGGCCTTGTTTTTATAAGAAAAAATTGTAATGGAGTGTAATTATTTCTTAAATTTAAAATTTGAATTTTCTTGGACCCTCATTGGTTGCATGGGAGGTGGGAGGGGCTTGAGGCTTACAAAATCAGTTTTGGGGTAGATATATATTGAGCTCTGCAATGTTTGGGAGACTAAAAAGCCGATTGGCACTTAATTTGGGTTTTAATTTGTATTTTGGTACATTTTTGTGAATATAAATGTATAAAATATTAATTTTATGTATCTTTTTGGCATCTAAACCTACTAAAACCTATTATATTAATGTATTTATAATTAATTTAGTCTTCTCATGATTTATCATAATTTTAATAGTAATTAAATAAATAAGTGTAGGCTTTTAAGCTAAATTAAGCTAGTTTGACTAGAATTGGCTTTTTGACTTATTTATTGTGTAAAGACTTTAAACAATTATCTGTTTACTTTTGTTGACCTACATTATTATATTACTATATATATTACTTGTATAAAAAGTATTGGATCAAAAAAATACTTAATTTATATATCTTTTTCTCATTTTTAAACTTAAAAGGCAAAAAATAGCTTTTTGGGCACATTCTCCTAGGTGGCCATCCATGCAAGGGTAATTTGGTCATTTTTGTTGTTCTTTTCTATTTTATTAATTAATTTTATATAAATATCTGATTTTGGGTATCCATGTGTCAAATTTTAGATTTTTAGGACTTTTTGCTGTACTTGGGGTAAAATGGTCATTTTTCCTAAATTATGAAAATTTTTGATTTTTAATTTAATATTTTATGTTATTTACTTAATTTAAGCTATTTCAAGACTTTTCTAAGTGTTGGGGCTTTGCCTCTGAGTGTTTGGTCTCTTTTAGGGTTTCCGGGTCAAAATTAGAATTTTGGGTTACTTAGGGTTTTTGGGCTAGTTAGGGTTTTCCTTGTTCATGCAGCAACCTAGGTTCTTATTATTTATTCGTTGCTAATACTAGGGTTTGAGCTGGGTTGTTACAATTAGGCACCACAAGTTCGTCACTAGCACTCTAATTTTGGTAATTTAGACTTTGGGTTGATACCAAGTGAGCATCCTAATTTTAATGTGGATAGCCCTATAAATTCCAATCACGGCATTGACAATAAGTTCCTGAGGCAGAAATAACCTAAAGTCTCATCACGACAATAACAATAAGTCCCTGAGGCGGTAATGACAACAAATCCCATCACGGCAATGACAATAAGTCCCTGATGCGGCAATGATAGTAAGTCCATATAAGCAATAGAAATAAATCCTAAAGTGGAACTCATGTTTTTATTTTTGGATATAAGTCGGGTTGGGCACTTGCATCGTATTCATTTGCATCACGCACCAGTATATTTGCTCTTATATATGTTTGCCTGGCCATAATTATCAAATTTATCTGTCTCCTTGGCCTTAAATTGTTTAGGGTGTTATACGATATGCATTGTAGGATATTTTGTCATGAGTTTGTTAAAAGGTTTAGGGAATTTGCTTTTGGGCTTTGGCTCATGGCATTCATGCCACAGGTGAGTGTGATGAGTTCTTTAAAAAAGTCGCCCCCGAAGAAGAAGACCGAATTGAAGAACAGAGTGAGTGGCAGGAGCCAGCGGACCCCGACAATGCTAGCTGAAGAATTGGGTTTTTACCTTTTTATTCTTTTATTCAATTTTCACGAGCGTATTGTAATTTTTGTTAAATTCTATGGTTGAAACTGTAATCGCTATGTACTTATGAACAGTTCTGAACTCTTAATGATGTATTATTTATGATATATAAATATGAATGAATGGTTTGAATATTTCTCTTATTTATACTTATGTATGTCCCGACGTGCCCGGAGGACAGGGCATCACAAATCGGGTTCCTTTGGTTGGGGTTTATGAAGTATACCATGATAGATTTATGTGTGGAATTGTTGGGTTCTTGATGTTCAAGGATGTTTGAAGATATTTTCATATTCTTTCCCTTGTATTTTAGTGCGATTATTCCTTAGAAATGCTTGTTGGAAGGTGTGGTTCAAGCTTGGTAAAAGGGTGAGGAAAAACATGTTTTGAAAAAGGGTTCAGGATTGGACCGCTCGGTGGGCCGATTGATCGTCTATCGAGCGGTTAATCACTGTCCTCAATTAATCAAGTTTGGAAAAAATTGTTGCAACCTGTGAAAGACCAATCGATCAGTTTTGAGACTGATTGAGCGGTCTGCCTGCTGGAGCAATTTTTTGCCCTTTTGGTTCTTGAAGTATTTTCTTGTCGGACTTGATTTCTTTTTATCAAATGGTTTATTTAAAGAGTTTTCATGAAATTTTTGGGTTCAAAACTCCTTTTTTACTAAAATCTTCTTTCGGGTTGGTTCGTCGGGGTTGGTTCACTTGTCCTAGAGGTGAGTGTGTGACAGATTGGTATCAAAACTCTAGGTTCGAATACCTAGGAGCCGTGGGAGTGGTTGATCCATTACGTGAAAGTATTCATTGATGTGTGATATTCATGTATTGGCGTGTTTGCATGGGATATCTTGGATATGACTTGACATTTGCATGTCATGTGGTATTTGGGGATGGAGGTTGGACCTTTAAGATGATGTATCTTGCCTTGAGCAACCGGTCGACTAGTTTAGGGTTCGAGTTAGAAACCTGTTTGGCCAACATCTATTTTAACCAGAGATCCAAATGAGTTACCCGAATTGATGTGTCTTTTCTATTGGCCCTCATCGTTATGTGTTGCATGAGATGTGTTGGTGTAATGATGCATGTTATGTGATAACTTGATGAGAGACGGCAATTTTTGTGAGGGATGAGTGGGTTTAGACCTTGTTGTTCACATCTTCCTTTCATTCTTTTCTCATATAGAGCGATATTATCGAGGCAAGGTAGAGGCTGGGGTTGCAGTTGAGGTCGCTCATATGCCCAAGTTCTAGAGGAAGAGGATGTCCTTGCCCCATAGGAACAAGTGGGCGGTAAACATACATGAGCCGAAGCTCGTAGGATATAGATTAACTCATATATAATGCTTGACGTGTGAGGTGTGATGGGTGTAATCAAAGGAAGATGCACATTTTCATCAAGTTTTTCCTTTAACACACACACTCACGCACACCCAGATTCGTCTCCATTTATTTGTTTCTTTACCATTCATCAATCCTTTATTTTTATTCCTGGTTTTCACAAAATCGTATTACTTTTAATGAACCGATGCCGGGTGTAGCTTATAGAAACCCCTCCCTATTAATCCCAATAGTCTACGCGAAGCCATTGGGTAATAGATAGCTCTATAACTCAACACGACACAATACCACATTTCGGGGACAAACCCGTGGGCATGTGGTCCCCATCTTGCATAAGTTTTTGATCTTTCACCACGGAGCCGCTAGCCCAACTTATTCCACATTAATCCATACGGTTCATTTTAGGTTAATTAGATTTATTTTCACAACCCGAGAGTCCAACCCACCAATGGTTCCTCTCCCACTCATTACCATAGTACATCATTATAATTCCAAGCCCGAATTTCCATCACGATTTTCAGTACACAATTTCTCATATCCCAACTTTCATTATGCAATGTCTCATTTCGCCGCTTTCATTATACAGTTTCTCATAAATCACAGTGTTACCAATTTCTCATAGATCACAATGTTATCACATACCCACAACACAAAGTTGATATCAAGAGGATCACCTCAATTTAAAAGGAATACGCCCATCATGTATACATATACATATATCAATTTGAAACTCATGTTTAATGTAAAGAATACTCAATCAACGGGTCCAATGCATGCATCCCAACTCAATTTGGATATATCTATAAATGTGCCACAAGCTCGAGGGATTAGGAATTTAGTAAAAAGGGCCAATATGACTAAAAATATGTTTTTTCAAAACATTCGGCTAAAAACGGGTGAAAAAAAATGGTTTTAAGATTTTGACATACCCTTACTATTTTGATCATAACTTTTTCTAAAAAATGAATTTTTTTCTGAAAGTAGTCTTGTTGGAAAGAGGACTTCTGGGGATTCGATTTGAGTACAAGAACGACCCAATTTGGAGTCCGGATGAGGGAGATATGATCGAACAAAATTGGCCCTGCGCAGTTAGTTCGCTCGAGCGAACGTCGGGCGCTCGAGTGCCCAACTTTGCCAGTTGAGCGCTCGAGCGGATAGGGCTCTGCTCGAGCGCGCTGGTGTCCGAGAAAATTCCAAATTTTCCCCTGTTTTGAGTTTCAAGCTTCATTACACATAATCCTTCATCAAATATGTCTCAAACCTCAAATTTCATCCCAAAAATATTAGTATGTATATTACTTGTATAAAAAGTGTTCGGTCAAAATAATACTTAATTTATACATCTTTTTCTCATTTTTAAGCTTAAAAAGGTAAAAAGTAGCTTTCTGGGCACATTCTCCTAGGTGGCCATGCAAGGGCATTTTGGTTATTTTTGTTGTTATTTTGTATTTTATTAATTAATTGTATATAAATATATGATTTTGGGTAATTTTTTGAACTTTTTGCTGTACTAGAGGCAAAATGGTTATTTTACCTTAATTATGAGAATTTTTAATTTTTAATTTAATATTTTATATTATTTACCTAATTTAAGCTGTTTCGAGACTTTTCTTAGTGTTAGGGCTTTACCTCTGAGTATTTAGTCTCTTTTAGGATTTTCAGGTCAAAATTAGGGTTTTGGATTACTTAAGGTTTTCTATTGTTTATGTAGCGAACTAAGTTCTCGTCAACTAGCCGTTGCTAATACAAGTGTTTGGGTTTAGATCGTTCTGTGAGTAGTTATAGTTCAGGATGTTAGAACTAGGAACCGGGTCGAGTTGTTACAATCTATGTGGTTACTACTAAGATCCGGACCGGGGTGTTACATTCCATTCTGTCGATCTTTTTTGCCAGCGCAGATTCCATAGACTGGGTTATGTCTTCCTCCTCTACTGTGACTTGACGAGGAACCCGCGATGGTACAATGACCGACATCACTTCTTGTCCCTGATTATCTGCGTAGAAGTCTTCTCCATTCTCATTTAGATCATCTTGCTACTCATTTACCCCCAGCAAGCGCGCTTGGATTGCCCAAATTTATGCCTGACACTGGTTCTGAGCCTTCATCTGCTATTTAACTGCCCTTTGTATCTCAATAATTGCCCTCATTAGGTCTATTAGATTAACTTCATTCTCTGCCATCTCAGCTGATTCAACTGTCCGTTTGAATACTCTGTAGAGTTTTCCCGTTACAGACCTGGCCCAAACACGCATTGGATGCGGTTTGTTTGGATTGGTATATTGAAAATCATCCTTTTAGTATTTAATTTTATAAAATTAATTTTTTATTTTATGAGAATCTTTATGAGTAATGTATGTGTATTATTTTCTTTAATGTTATGCATGGATGTCCGATATTCTATATAGTATTTAATCTGGTATATAGAGTACGACTTATACACAGAAGATAAGATTTTAGATTCTTGCAGAATATAAGTTTTATAATCACAGTTTAGATGAAAATAGACATACCATCGGTATGACTGTGGCACGGAGTTTTAGTAGGCCTGACTTGGTTACGGGAAACAGATAATGACGTCGTCTATTGTTCTGACTCTCTTTGCCAGTACACTTTGGGTGTATTAAACGGGACATTTAGGATAATTAACTTTATACTAACTATATAAATTAATTCACACTAAAAGGTTATTATGAATAGTGCTTATCCTCTTAATCTTGAAATAATTATTATTTGCGTATATTTAATATTCGTTAATTTGATTCATTAGAGAGTGCGATCTTATACGGGTCTATATTCTCGATGAGTTAGATAGCGATATTATTTATATGGCAAATATTAATTATTGATAGAATTCACGTCCTGAAAGATCGGGATTAACGATACCCCCTTAAGGAAGCTTATAAGTTTTGATCTGGCCAAACCCTGCAGGTGGATTTAATTATCTGGCGGTCAAATAAGTTAAGTAAAAAGTTTTAAGGAATATGAAGATGCCGAATAAATAAAATTGTTAGTAATTAAATTTAATTAGCGGGTATCAAGAATCTTAACGTGGGGAGAAATGGTAAGCATTTAATAACAAGAGCTCAATGCTATATGGTCTAGCGGAATTATTTATATGAAAAATATTATTTATTGATGGAATCCACGTCTCAAAAGATCGGGATTGATGATACTCCCTTAAGGAAGCTTATACGTTTTCACTGGGCCAAACCCTGCAGGTGGATTTAATTATCCGGCGGTTAAATAAGTTAAGCAGAAGGGTTTAAGGAATATGAAGATGCCGATTAAATTAAATTTTCAGTAATTAAATTTAATTGGCGGGTATCGAGAATCTTAACGTGGGTAGAAATG
>JAULJZ010019917.1:0-15788 GCA_032270985.1 Heliamphora pulchella
CAGTCGACTGAAGAGGCCACTTCAGTCGACTGAAGCTCCTAGAGAAACGCACCACCGCCCAGTTCAGTCGACTGAACCCCCTTGGTTCAGTCGACCGAACTCAAGAAAACCAGTTCAGTCGACTGGACCAAGCTCTCCAGTCGACCGAACCCAAGGGTCTCAACCTACTATTTTTTGTCTCGAAATTTCGGTTCTAAGGCCAACCAAACAAGTCTAAACAAGGTCCGAGAATGTGTAAAACACATCTATACATGCTGTTCTACAACGCCAAAACATAAACAATGCATCAGTGATATACATAACATGAAAGAAGCATGTCAACATGTATATATATCAAAAACAAAGCGGTACAGGGTCTCACAATTTGTCACAAGTTGTGTACCTACTACATCTTGATTCTTATTACTCAATCACGAATCAAATCATCATTCCAAACTAACTAATTACTTAGTCCAAAATTTTCATTACAAATTCTATGAGCCCACCTTTCACCCAATTGTCAAGAATTAAACTATGTCCATAAAAAATTTACTAATTATTTTTTTAGAGTGAACCATTCAAATATTGGATTAATCCATAATTCCAACTCCCGAACCCCAACTCATTTATTAATGTCATCTTCATTACCGCCCCTAAGTTCCAATTCCATCATATTAAATATTTACTAAAAATCTAATTCCCACATTCTACAACCTAGTTAGGGTTTTTCTTATTAACATTAATCTTTAAGCTTTCAATGAATTAATATTCACAATCATCACAAACCCAATCAAACCACTAAAATTAGTCAAAATCCTACCTCGCGTAGCTTCGAAGTTTCAGGATTTGCTCAATCTCATCACCTAGGGTTTCGGCCAGTTTGGATTATGACTCTATGAGGCCCCAAATTGGTTGATTGCACACCAATTTTCCTCCAGTGGCCTCCAAATTAATGTCTCGATCCATCAATTGCTGAGAAGAAGCTTGCTTTCAAAACTTGGAACTCGACTTCAACGGCGGTACAGAAACGACACAGACGAAGGGGAGGGTGATCGGCGAGTGAAGGGGAAGAACGAGGCTTCGTGGGTCTAAATTCTATGGTTGATTCTCTCTCTTGATCATTTCCCCAAGCTTCCAACGCTTTAAATCCATGGAAGAAAACAGAAAAATAGGAGAAGAAAAAGAAGAACATGGAAGTCGGCGGTGGCTCGGGTTGTGGTTGCCGAACGGGATGGGCGAGATAGGCAGCACCGGCGCTCGCGGTGGTGGTCGGCAACGCCAAGGGGTAATGGTTGGCGATGTGGAAGGTGGTGAGGTGCGGCGACGGTGGTCGATTAGGGCGGGGCACGCGCAAATAGCGCTGCCCTTTTTTGGCCTTCTACCGAAGCTTTTTGAAGCTTTTAGTTAGTTTTTTTTTTTGCGCTGCCCTTTTATGGCCTTCTACCGAAGCTTTTTGAAGCTTCTAGTTAGTTTTTTTTTTTTCTAAAACATCCCATTAATTATATACTTAGGTATCATTTATTTAATTCCCATTAATTCTATATTTTACAAAAGCAACTAGATTAAATTTTCAAATTCTCAATCCTAAATTAAATTTAAACATCATGGAATTTATTCACGAATTAATTCTCTAGAGTCTCAACACACGCCAAATATTGTATTAATTATCAACAATCATGTACTAAAATTTAATTATGTTTAAATAATTAATTATATAAAATAATAATGTACCAGGTGACTACATTGAATGTACCACACTCAAAGTGGTCGGCCAAGAGATGGAAAATTGGCTCCATTTTGAATTTTGATTGTACTGTATTAATATATTATATATTAAATGATATATATACACTGCATTATCCAAGAATTGTATTTAAAAATTAACTTGATGTATATTTTTAAGTATGAAAATTAAAGTTTGGAATTATTATACTAATTTTAAGTTTTGTACTAAAGTTTTACATCTTAATTAGTTTAATTTGAACATTATTTTTTTGTGGTGGTTTGACCAAATTTTAATTTTTTTTTTATATAGTTTTGTAATTTCATGTATATTTTTAGTTACTTTTATATTAGTTTTAATTTAATTTGATAAATTTAAATTTTAAAACTCAAATTCGTAATTTAGTATTATTTTTATCATTATTTAATTATTTATGTGTTGGATTAAATCTCTTTTTAATAATATACAAGTTGGCATTAAAGTTATATTACTATATTAGGTTGGTTTCTTTTGATTAATTTATTAGGTTTGTTGTATAGATTTATATATATAATAAAACTACTTTTGGGTTTCTTTGCTTATTATATACCTAGGGTTACTTTTGTTCTTTTATTATTATATTGAGATTGTTGTAAAGATATGAACATCTATACATATATAATAATAATAATATTATTAATAATAATAATAAGAAGGTTACTTTTTCTTTTGATTATTATATACTAAAGTAATTTTTATTTTTTGTTTTTGGATTATTTTATTAGGTTGTAGAAATGAGTATATATATATATATACTCCTACATATATACACCTATACATTTATAATATTATTTTTAATTATTTTAATGAAGATTGAGTGTTGTAGAAATTTTAGTATTTATTGATTATTTTATTGTGTTTGTTGTAGAGATTCCCTTAGTTGTCTATATAAATATATATTTGTGATGGAGATTGTGTGTGTTCTTGTTTAATATTATTTAATCTTTTATTCTTTTGTGATTTTAATTTTATAATTGCCATTGTTTTTATTATTATGATTATTATTATCTCATGTCATTTAATTATTCTTTTTTTTTTTATTTCTTTTTATGTTAATTGGATAATTCTCTAGTGTTAGGTGACCGTCGGCGATTCGAGTTGGCTATATTACCGTTGCTAATAATACTCCTAAAAAACGGGTCTGTCCATGATAATTTTTTTCAATGTAGTGCCGAGATGGCAATTTGGGAGAACTATGGGCACGAAATTGAACCAAAAATGCAAGGATGGTCCCAAAATTACCATTCCATATCCAGCCATGCGTAAGGTCCTCACAAAATCATACGGTTCTGAAGATGGACGAGCAATTGTCTGCAGACAAAATTTAATGATGTGTCAAATTCGCAGTGAAATAAAGACCATAACATCTCCAAGAAACCTCTTGAATGTAAAACAAATTTAACTTTAGCATTCAAACGCACTACACACACAGAGATCCTTCACTGGTATGGCATGTAGAAGATACAAAAGAATTTCATCAATTTTCTTTCGTAAAGCATACAGCCTGGAGGCCTTGGACAGATCCATAGTAGACTTCAAACAAGAAAATATTTTTAGTGTAAATAAGCAGTAACAGATGAATGCCTTTGAGATGCATCAGAGAAAGAGAGAGGGAGCTGGGAGGGGATTGAGGGGGACGAAGGCAGAAGAGAAGAAATGTTTAAATTGCAATTTGAGTAAATATGGATCAAATCATCTAGGATGTAGATGGCATTTTATGATAAATGAAATTCTATTTTCCAGGTTACAACTGAATTCCATGGTGCAAATAACCAGAACCCTAGATCGACAGTCAGAAAGCGAAGAAGAGAAGACGAAAAGAAAGAAGAAGAGAATTAAGCAGATCAAGCACATTAAGCACATCAAGCAGATCAAGCACGAGAAAGAAGCACATCAAGCAGCACAACAAAAAGAAATGCAAGAAACCTACCCTGAGAACAAGCCAAGCACGAGCTTTGAAGATCCGTAAAATAGCAATACAAACAAATCAGTAATGTAAGATATGTTGTCAGATTAGGAATATCCTACAGGTGTGTTGGTTCCATGACAGGTAATTAAGCAACTAGTGGGGCCTCTGCTTTTGCTTGCATAAGTCTAAGGAACTGTAGTAATTTAAAATACCACATTGTTGTGCAACATTTGAGTGAATTGCATGAGTCCAAGAATCAGGGGCACCCTTTAAATGGAATAATTAATTAGTATCACAAGCTCTATATCGCTTGTGAATTTGGTTCGAAAAAAAGTTTACCTTGTCCACTTCTTTAATCTACATTGTTGTGCTATTGCCTATTGATTTAAGATTTCAAGCTAACTCTAAAAACCCTGCGAAATCTAGTATTATTTTATAGCTCTTCACGCTAAGTGAATGTACAAAATTTTCATTATTTGGGAAGTTTATCTGCACTTGCATGCTTACATGGTTTCTGTCAAGTTAAACATAGTGCTTATCTTGAAACCAACTAATTGTTTATTTTCAAGTAGAAAGCTTATCATATATATATATATATATATGCCTCATCAAAGGCACAAATAAACACAAAACAAATTAACCAACAAAGAATATGAAATACCCAAAAGCACAAACTAAGCAAAAATTGCCCTAGAAAAAGGAATGCAACAAACATACCTCTGAGAACAAGTTTTTCTTTGGAAAGTAGACGGATGGATAGCCAAGAACAAATTACCAACAAATACACTAAGTGGCTGTTATATGAATAATGAAGCTTGATATTCATGACCCAAAAGATCTGGCCTCCCAAATCCACTGGGTTTTCACCATAACCTAGCAGAGGTATCATGACATTTCACGGCATCTTTGTTCAAGAATTTTCTATATTAGAGTTTTTTGGTCGTTCTTCATCTCTTTGATAAATCCATTTTACTCTAGCACCCAACCTACATTTTAATAAGAGGATTTTAGACATTCCATGTCCAATCACCAAGTTAATTTCTGTGAGTGCAACATGAGAAAATCACGTGAATACCATTTTATTCCATCCGTGTGGACAAGAAGCTATGCAAAACTTACAGTACCTCTACAACCTAATTCAAAATTATGGCAAGACCCAACAAAAGGCTTAAGGCCTCAAATTGTAACTGTATGGGAATGATCCGTAAATTATATTTATTTGTTGGATTGAACCCAATCCGACCGCTCCTTCCCTAGGTGGGCACCTGCAAGGACAAACAAACATGAACTACCCGACAGCGAGTCTCCGAAAGCCGCTCCGATGATCAAGTTAAAAAGAGTTTTTGAGATAAAATGGGAGGGAAAACTCAACTGAACATAGGTCTTTCTTACCAAACTCTAGAGAAAACACTCAAAAAACACACACCTTCCTGGGCCTAAGGCTCCTCTTTTTATAGGGAGTCATGCGCTCTCTCTCTCTCTCCTAGCTTCATGATTATGCTAACACATAGCCCTGTAGAGCGGCTCTACCCCTGCCAACGTCGTGTCAGCGTAGGGACTGACTATTCGAACAGAGTACGATCACATCACCATTAAAATTGACACCTCAGCCCGTTCTTTAGGCCGAGATACGCGTATTAAACCTCCCCCAAAGTGCAACGCACTCGATAGGGGGAGGCGTTCGGTCTAATCACAGTAAATATTGTACTTCCTTGATCAAATCATATTTAAATGTTGTCAGAACTCGAACTTCGTGTATCGTGCCTAGCTGTTTGATTTCGGGCCGAGATAGTGGCAAAACTCACCATATTTGTCTCATTAGACATCATAAGGCCAGTCTCTAGGCCTTAGTCACTGCCTTTTCCCTTGATGGGGCATATCGGGTATGGGACCTACTGCCCATCAGATATGGCTTTGGCCCAAAAACCCTTCATTTGCCCATCAGTTCTCCTCATGCCCAGCCTGAGGAGAGCTGAACTGTCCCTTTTCTCACATTCATTGCGCCACTGCCGCTAGTGTACAAACGCTCTTAAATGCTATTTCTACCCTACCACGTGTTAAAACGTGGTTGGTCCCACATGCGGCACTTCGCTCCTTCCCGATGCTAGACGGACGCTTTTTGGTCTTCCCGAAGTGACCATTGGCGCTTTGCTTAGACTGCTCCCGCTTACATAAGTGGATCTCATCCTTACTTCTTTCTTTCTGTTGGCATCATCTTCTCCACTACAAACTTGGCGCCCTACAGCCGGCGGCGAACGCCATTGTGACCGTAAAGACTCTCTCGGAGCCCTCACCCACGCTGCACCAGCAGTCGTCGTTCTCCATTGATTCCCATTCTTGGACCAAAAAGTGACTTTTATTTTCCGTTCTTTCATTTTTTGCACCTTCGTGTCCTTGAACCTCGCCGCTTCTGGTTAGGGGTTTTTGTTTTTGCGTCACTAGTTTCTCTTCCCTTCTCCCTTTTCTTGTTTCTCCCTTCCTTTTGCCATGGCCACAAAGGGGAAGTTCGTTAAGGAGGTAAACACTCCCGCCGCTATGGCTACCTTTAGGGCAAGGTACCGCATTCCACCCTTTGTCACGGTTCACTACTGCGATCTTGACATCTTTGGGTCGCCCTTTCGCCCTAGGGAAAACGAGGTTGAGTTCCCCATCGCGTCCATAGTTGAGGTCGGGGTTCGTTTTTCAATCGATCCTCTGTTGAGGGAGATGTTGGTCACCTACCGTCTTACCCCTCGCCAAGTTTCCATCAATTTCATTAGGGTGGTTATGGGGGTGGCCGAGATCAAATGTCGTTACGGTTTGAATCTCGGCATCCCTGAGATCTTTCACTGCTACACCATCGCCGGCAACGACAACTCATACTACCTCCACCAGAGGAGCGTTACGTAATAAATGGTGCGTGACATCCCCAACTCAGATAAACATGGTGATGAACTCGTGTTGGTAGGGGGAGACTTCGAATTCTAGGTCAACCGTGCTGGACTTACTGGCCGTTCTATTCCAATGGTACCAGGGAGTCCAAATCGGTTCAGCTTCCCTCCTCCCCTTTATTTCGGTTCCTTTGTCATTTAGTTACGTATGATGATGTACTTTGTTGTATATGTAACATTGCTATTGTGTACTATTTTTTAGCTGCCTCCCTTATCAAACAGCAGAAGAGACGAGCCAACTTAGACGAAGTTCAGCGCTGCCTCCATATACGGGAATCTCGCCATGCTCCTGATCTGCTCGATTACATGCCGAGCTACAGAAGGAGCATACGTCACAAGGGCGTCCGGCAGCAAGATCCACTCCCCCCTGCACCACCAGCATCCCCCCCTCTGCCATAACCCAAAGAATGAGAAGAGGAAATGCCGCGCCAATGGACCTTTGACCTCAGATCCTCTGTGTTCGGTCGTGGCGGTGCAAACACCTCGGCTACGCCCGCCGTTAGGATCTCAACTCCACTACCCCCACGCGAGGCAGCCTCAAAGATGCCTCCACCTCCTCCACCTATGCTCAACCCTCCTCGAGAGCAAGCGGCGGCTGGGGGTGAAGTTCAGCCCCATTCATTGTCTCCCCCTAAGACTCGCCCCCTGCAGCGCCGGTGCTTGGTTCCAGGAGACGGCACCTCCATCGCCATCGTCGAGGTGACTCCAGCTAGGGAAGGGGAACCCGTGGCCCCTGCCCCTGTCCCTTGGCTTCCTAAGTTTGTTGTCCAAGGCCAACAACAAAACGCTTGCGACTCCTCGAAGGCCGACAATATCTTTGAGTGTCTTGCCAGGGGAATGGTTCTGCCCCTCGATATTGTCGACCACTCCGATGTAAACCTGCCTAATCTCTTCGATAGAGTATAACATCTCAGTATCAGGGTAAGTGACCTCTCTTTTATGCCTTTTCCTTCCATACGATGTCTGGCACTTATTAATAATACCCCATTTTGTTGTCTCGGCAATTCCAAGCAGTGACCGTCTTGCACGATCGGTTTGTCGAGGTCTCAAGGGAGACAAAGAAGCTCGGCAAAGCGCTCACTCAGTCCACCAAGCACGCCAAGAGCTTAGAGGTGGACTTGGCCCACAACGCCTCTGCTCTTCAAGAGTTGGAGGCCCGATTGAAGATGGCCGAGGAGGAAGAGAAGAAGGCCAAGGAAGAGGTGAGAAAGACCAAAGAGGAAGTGGCTGCCATCATTGCAGCCAATGCCGAGCTCCAAAGTATGATAGCGACGGTTCAGGTGGAGGCTGAAACGCAACGCAAAATTGCTGCCGACCTCGAAGTAGCTAGATCCAAGCACGACGACCAGCTCTGGCAGTAGGGCTGGGATGAGTGCAGCGCTCATCTAACGAAGGAGGTCATCAGTATCAAAGCTAAACTGATGGCCCTAGAATACAAGTAGGGTCTCGAATGTGCTGGGGTGCCCTTGAGCTCTCCCCTTTGGAGAAAACCCCTAATCGACACTAATGATGCCGCCACTGCTATGGAGCAAGTCGTCGAGGTGAAGCCCACTGATCCTAAACTCCCCCCAGCATAACCTCCTTCTCGTCTCGATGACGTTCAAGACACGACCACCAGCCGTCATGCTTTTGACGGAGAAGAGGTGGTGGAGATCCATGATGACGGTCAGAAGGCTGGAGGTGGAGAAGGCAGGGTGGAGGTGGTGGATGACGCACAGACCTAACTGCAACCCTTATTTTGTTTCTTCTCTTCTTCTTTTTTTGTTGTTTTCTTCTATTGTTGGATGCCTCGGTCATTTTCCCTTTGTAAGGTCGGACTTCCCCCCTTATGTAGCGTACAATTATTGAATGAAACTTTATCTTTATGCTTGCAATCTCTATTGAATGCTACTTTATCCTTATGATAGAAATCATTGGATGTGAAGTAGTTTTTCTTCGTCCTGTCACTCGTTGAGTGAAGTTAAATCCTTGGGAAGTTGACTCCTAAGGACAATCCATCCTTGGGCTGAGCTGGCCTCTTTGATGGAGGGGTTTCTAGAAACCTTGGGAGTTTAACTCCTGAGAGGATATTCCATCCTCAAGCCAAGTCGGCCTCTTTGATGAGGGGTTGTTAGAAACCCTGAGAGTTTAACTTCTGAGAGGATATTCCATCCTCAAGCCGAGCTGGCCTCTTTGATGAGGGGTTGTTAGAAACCCCAGGAGGTTAACTCCTGAGAGGATATTCCATCCTCAGGCCGAGCTGGCCTCTTTGATGAGGGGTTGTTAGAAACCCTAGGTGCTAAGACTCCTGAGAGGATATTCTATCCTCAGGCCGAGCTGGCCTCTTTAACGAGGGGTTGTTAGAAACCCTTAGGAGGTTAGACTCCTGAGAGGATATTCCATCCTCGGGCCGAGCTGGCTTTTTTGACAAGGGGTTGTTAGAAACCCTGGGAGGTTAGACTCCTGAGAGGATATTCCATCCTTAGTGACAATCATGACACCCGAATTTGAAAATCCATTCATTCATTGCTAACAAAAGATGGGGGATACAAAACATTTAGTGATAAAAAACCCTAATGTTAGCCGAATTCCACGGTCGGGGAACTTTTTTGCCATTTGCATCTTCGAGATGATAGGCTCCCCGTCCTACGACCATTTTGACTTTGTAGGGCCCTTCCCAATTCAGTCCTAGCTACCCTTCACCTAGTACCTTCGTGTTGCCCATGACCTTCCTTAGGGCCGGGTCCCCAACACGGAATTCCCTTGGCTTGACCCTTCTATTATAATCCCTTCTCACCTCCTATTGGTAAGATTTTATCTTGAGCAATGCTTCCTCCCTTCTTTCCTCAGCCAAATCAAATCCTCTTGCTAACAATTCATCATTTTGATCAAGATCAAAGTCATCAGTCCTTATCGTTGGTAGACCGATCTCGAAAGGTATCACAGCTTCGGTACCGTAGGCCATCGAATAAGGTGTTTCACCAGTGGATCTGCGTGACATAGTTCGGTATGCCCATAACATGTGGAGGAGCTCGTTTACCCACCTCTCCTTTGCCTTCTCTAACCTTTTCTTGATCTCGGCTAAGATGGTATTGTTTGATGCTTCAACTTAGCCGTTGCTTTGAGGAAACGTCGGGGTGGAGTTGCAGAACTCTATTTTTAGGTCGGTACAAAACCGCCGGAACAACTTTCCATCGAATTGAGTACCATTGTCCAAAATAAGGGTGCGCAAGATGTCGAACCTTATTATGATATTCCTCCACACGAACCTTTTCATGTCAGACTCAATGATGTTGCAAGCGGCTCTGCCTCAACCCACTTAGTGAAATAATTCATTGCTGCTACCAGGAACTTCTTATTTCCCATCACTTTTGGGAACAGACCTACGATGTCTAGTCCCCATTGGGCGAATGGCCATGGACTGTGCAAAGGATTCAACTTCCCAACGGGTTGATGGATGAGAGGGGAAAAGAGTTGGCATTTCTCGCATTTCCTTACGTACTATTGTGCGCCCTTCTGCATATAAGGACACCAGCATCCCTAGGAGATTGCCCGATGGGCGAGGGAGCGTTCCCCGGTGTGACTACCACATATTCCATCATGAATTTTATAGAGGAGATCATCTACAAGGCTCGGGTGTACACAGAAGAGGTATGGTCCCGAATAGGAGCGTCGATATAATTTTTCTGTCAAAGAAAGAAAAAAATAGGCTGACTTTAGCCTTAACTTATGTGCCTCCCTCTTTCAAAAAGGTGGTGATGGGATCTATCCAGGACTGCGTCAGGTTGGTTGGTAGGACCTCTTTTCCACTTTGTGCTGCGTCAATGCTCAGTCTTTGGAGGAATCGTACTGCCACCGTCCTTCATTCATTTGCTTCGACGGCTGAGGCAAGACTGGTGAGGGTGTCGGCATGAGTGTTCCGAGCTCGACCTATGCGTTAGACCTGGATTGACGAAAACCTACCCATTGCCTCCGTGGCTTTGTTGAGATACTTTTCTATACGATCGTCCCTCACTTTGTACTCTCTATTTAGTTGACTAATAACAATTTGGAGTCCCTGAATACCTCCAAAGATGTGATGTCGAGTTTTACCGATGCCTCGAGTCCTACCACCATTGCTTTGTACTCGGCCTCGTTGTTAAAGGCATTAAAGCCAAGCCTTAGGGCCTATTCCAATATCAAGCCATCGGGAGAGGTGAGGACTATCCTCACCCCTGCTCCTTTATTGTTGGACGCCCCATCCACAAGCAGTTTCCAGAGTCCTATCGTACTCGGAAGCGCGGGGAGTTTGGCCATCCCCCTTCTTCTTCTGCCCCCAGAAAACCCCAGGAAAACTCGGCAACAAAGTCCACCAACACTTAGGCCTTGATGGCAGTCCTGGGTTTAAAATTGATATTGTGTGTGCCAAGCTCGACGACCCATTTAGTCATTCATCCCATCAGGTCGGCCTTTCAGAACAGGGCTCGTAGGGGTACGTCATAAGCACGATAATGGCATGCACCTGGAAGTAGTGTTGCAGCTTTCGCAAGGCAATGATCAGTGCGTAGGCCAACTTTTCTAGGGGTAGGTACTTTGTCTCTACCCTGGTAAAAATGTGTCCGATGTAGTACACCGAGCTCTGTTTCTTGTCCTCCTCCCTAACTAGTACCGCACTAACGGCGTGGGATGAGATCACCAAATACAGATACTGCTCCTCTCTGTCTTTTGGGGTCGAAAGCAAAGGCGGAGAAGACAAATACCTTTTGAGTTCGAAGAGAGCTTGATCACAGCTCTTGTCCTAGTGTAACCTTTCCCCCTTCTTAAGCGTCAGGAAGAATAGCCTACACTTGTCAGGAGCTCGGCTTATGAATCTGTTCAGGGCAGCCATCATTCTCATTAGTTTTTGTACCTTTTTAACTAAACATGGCTTTTAGATTTCCAGGATAGCCTTGATTTAGTCCGAGCTGGCCACAATTCCTTGATGAGTGACTAAGAAGCCAAGAAGTTTGCCCAAGCCGACGCCGAACGCACACTTTGAGGCGTTTAAGCACAGACTGTGGGTTTTAAGGATATCAAAAATCCCTTGCAGGTCAGTCAAATTGTTCTCCTTCGATTTGGACTTTACTACTATGTCATCAATATAGGCTTCCATCATTTTCCCTAGCACCTCGGCGAACATTCTCGTGATCATCCTCTAGAAGATTGCCCCAGCATTCTTGAGGCCGAACAGTATGACATTGTAACAACAAGTTTTGCACGGGGTGATAAACGAAGTTTTTTCCTGGTCTCAGCCCAACATGGCAATCTAGTGATAACCTCGATATGCGTCTAAAAAACTCATACGCTGGTGCCCAGCTGTCGAATCTACTTGCTGATCAATCTTTGGAAGGGGAAAACTGTCCTTTCGGCAGACTTTGTTTAAGTTTGTGAAATCAACACAAACCCTCCATTTTCCACCCTTCTTACATACTACAATCGTATTGGACAACCACTCGGGGTATTGAACCTCTCTTACTGCCCACGTAACCAACAACTTCCCTACCTCCTCGATAACTGCTTGGGTATGATGTAGGGCCGAATGCTGCCCCCTCTTCTTTACTGGTTTGGACGCGAAATTCACATTAAGGGCGCGACATATGTATGCAGAATCCACCCCCGGCATTTCATATGGCATCCAGGCGAAGACCTCCATATTCCGATGTAACAGCCAAAGTAACTCCTTTTTCTCTGGCCCGGACATGGTTGACCCGAGCAGAAAAAACTTCCCCGAATTGCATGGGTCAATCCCAATTGTCTCGAGGTCTTCTACGGCCTTATCTTTGACTTTTCTCCCAACATCATCTAAGCCAAGCTGATCGCCCGCTTCGACGACCATAACCTCTTGAGGCAATGTCTTGGCCTTGAGGGTCGCCATGAAGCAATTCTTGGAAACAGCTTGATCCCCAAAGACAACCTCTGTTCCTTCGGCGGTGGGAAATTTCAGCACCTGATGGTATGTAAACAAAACTGCCTTTAATTTATGCAACCAGGCTCTTCCCATGATGGCATTATAGGTCGAGAGGACGTAGACTACCAAGAAATTTGTTGCGATCTCGACCGTCCCTACCCTCACCGGTACGATGACGCTTCCCATCAGCTAGACCGGATGTGAGTTTAACCCAACAAGCAGGGTGTGCGATGGGGACAGGTCTCGATTACTGAGGCCGAGCTTTTGGAAGAGGCCGTAGTACATAACTTCGACCGAGCTTCCTTAATCAATCAAGACCTGCTTAACCTCAAAGCTTGAAATAAACAGTGAGACAACCAACACATCATTGTGGGGGTGCTGCACCCGTTCAGAATCTTCTTTTGAGAACGAAAGTTGTCCTCTGTATCCCCCTTCTTTCGGCCTCTTCCCATTCCCTGCCTTCACTTTCATCACCTCAGTTATATGCCCCAATCTCTTTAATTTCCCTCGCAAGAGGTTCCTCTGTTCTGCCCCCGCCACTCCGTGAATTACGCTAATTACACTGCAGTGCACTGGTTTGCTTGAAGGTTCCATCCTTATCTCGATGGGGGATCTCTGCCTTTCTGTTCTGTCGTCTAGGAACTCCTTTAGGTGACCGAGCTGAACCAAATCATCAAGAAGTTTTTTAAAGGCCCGACAATCTTTCGTTCGATGACTTCTTTCTCTATAGTAAGTGCATCTCCACTTAATGCCACGCTCTAGTGCTGATTGAACAATCGAATCAGGCAGTCGGGGGAGCATTGGAAATATGGCCTATCCTTGATCTGAGGCAAAATCTTGTGGATAGAGTCCTTGAAAACCGCGTTCACGACCTCCTCTCTTCTAGGCTCGGCCCCCAACCAGATTAGGTTGTTCCTCGGCTCGACCCTAGACTTCTTGACCAACCTCGCTAGAATTGATCCCTTGGTCCTCGCTAGGCTATGCCTTCGTGGCCTTTCGGAGTCGTCCTCCGTTCCCCGGCCTTACCCTAGACCTCGGTCCTTCCCATATCTTCTTTCACCCTTATATACTTCTCAACCCAGCCCATTAACGCCGAAATACCCTGCGATGGCTTTTTAGTCAAGGAGGCTCTCAGCTTTTCTCCAGGTGGAAGCCCGTGTTTGAAAGATGCCACAGCTAACTCCTTGTTATAATTTTTTATATCATTGTACACCTCTCAGTACTTCCTCGTATAATCGTGTAACGACTCCTTTCCCCTTCGCAGGGTCATGAGCAAATCAATCTCCTTCGGGATCTTCGTGTTGGTGATGAAGCGTGCTACAAACTTGTTCGACAAATCCTTCCAGCTTGTTATCGTTCGAGGCTGCAATCGGTCGAACCACTATAGTCCAGCCTCGCCCAAACTGGAGGGGAAAACCTTACACATGAGAGCGTCATTACAGCACCATAACGCCATCATCTGTCTATAGTGGTTGATGTGTGTGGTTTGAGCGTCCGTCGTATGATCTAAACCTGGGTACGGAGAAACTCCTTGAGGGTTAGGCTTGGTCTAAATATTCGACAAACGGCGTGGCAATCATTTCTTCCCTCGCGTCACCCAGTTTGGTGGTTGCTTGGTACGCCGATGATGATTCCTCATTTCTTCGCGGGGATCTTTGTTCTGCCTAGATTTCCTTGGAGCATAACTGCTTCCCTCTGTGCTGAATTCTTCTTTTTGTTTGGTGAACTCCCAGAGAATCTGCTCCAACTCCGGGTCAGCCTCATTCACTGTGAGACCCTAATTTGTTTTCTTTTTCTGTATTTTTCGACGCGCATTTAGCGTTTTTGTTTTTGCATGTTTAAATGTGTTTCGATGCATGATCGGGGTTAGATATGCTTGCGAGGTAGGTTCCCGGGGCCGTGGGAGGTTGCGGTGCGAATTTCAAAAAAAATTCAAAAAAAATATTTTAGAGGTCTATAAATATCTGGAGTTAGATATTTTCAAAACATCTCCAGTAAGTTTCTTTTTTTCTCTCTGCCTTCTCTCTAACTTCTCAGGGGCCTGGGGCTCAGTTTTCAATGATCCAACAGTAGATCCTTGCTATTGGCACGGTGGGCTACGCGTTCATCTGGATAGAATTCTATTCCAACAAAACTCACTGAGGTAGGAACCTAGACTCTCATGTCTTATAAGGGTGCTACGTGTAATCGAATGTGTTTTTAATGGTTAGATTGTTGTAGATTTGAGTTTGTTTCAAGTTGGATTTTTGGGTTTAAAAACCATTTTTCAGCGATTTCGGAGGATGAAATCGGGTGTTGGGTGTTTCATTCGTGGTTTTGGTGTTAGGCTTGGGTGTGTGGATGTTCGAGGGTGCTGGATAGGAGTTTCGAGGCTTTGATTCAATGTTTGGAGGGTTGAAATCGTGGCTTAAAAAACGATTCCAGTGAGAGGTCAGTCGACTAGACCTGGGAGGTCAGTCGACTGGATCTTGAATTTGGGAGGTCAGTCGATTGAACCTGGGAGGTCAGTCAACTGAGATGGTTCTGTTTGGGGTTCAGTCGACTGGACCTAGTAGGTCACTCAACTAAAATGTTTCTGTTTTGGGTTTTTGGCTATCCAGCATGTTTTCAGTCGACTGGGCGTGAGGGCCAGTCGACTGGGGTCCTGTGTGAGCGTTTGGTGTTTGTTTCGGTGGTTTGGTGGTTGGTTTCTTGGTTTTCGATTAGGTTTTAATGGTATTCAATTGATTAGTAATGGGATTAATTAATTGAAATAGTGTTGGATTCCTTTCGGGGTTTGGTTGGTCGGGTCGTGGTTTCGGGGGTCGTGTCTTGACCTCAGATGTTTTTATGGTGTCGTCCTCGAGTGTGACGTGCTGGTTATGTGCAGGACGTGCGGGTCCGTGGTTCGGTTTAAAGGTGAGGGTTTGGTAAGAACCGTTCTGTGGGTTGTTGGTTGTCCATGTGAGTAGATGTCGGGTTTCGTGGTGGGTGGTGTCGTGATGTGAAGTTATATGGCTATGTGCGTTTATAACTGATTTTGTGCATTTATAACAGTTTATTTATGTACGGATTATGTAAGTGGATTACATGGTTTAATATCGTTATGTATAACGTGGTTTATGCTTTAAAACTCAAAAGTTTTATAGGCATGGTTATGTGAAATATGAGGAACAGATACATGTGATGCATGTTGCATGGGTTGCAAGTGCGGTGTGAGTCGCGTGTGTAGCATGTGACGTGGTTGGTGTAACGTAGTGATAGTACGTGGCTTTATGCATTTAAACCCTGGTTTAGTATGCATGTGTTGATTCGGTGTTATCC
>JAULJZ010019928.1:0-15788 GCA_032270985.1 Heliamphora pulchella
CTTGTTTTATTATATAATCAACAACAGAATTTTGTGCGCGAGTTTGTTCCCACGAAAAATTAATAATATTACCAATTGCATTCCTACCTATCTGCATCTGTGAAGTGAGATTAAGAGGTGAATTTTTACGGTGACTATCAGAATATCTACGTAAGTGGCTAGTGCCACTCCATGTGTGACCCGATAGTAATTTATTACAAATTTTATATTTTGTTTTAACAGTAATGCTGCCATCATTATTTTTTAAAAAACATTCATACACATTTAAAAAATTTTTGTTAGATGAACCTACAGATACAGATGCAGATACATGCGCAGATGTTGATAAAACAGTGGGTGAATTAGGAATAGGAGCACGGGGAGTGAGATTAGAACCATTAGGTAAAAATGTAAAAAAATCTTCTTTCTCATTAATGGTAAAAATATTTGGATTCATCAATAGAAAAAAATTATAAAAATCATAAAGAGAAATTGATAAATTAGATAATAGAGACTAGAATTTAAAAAAATTAAAAATAAAATAAAATTTAGTTTTTAAAAAAATTAATTAAAATTTTAAAAAATGTATTCAAAATTTAATTAAATATTGCAACAAATAAATTAAATTGCAAAAAATTTAATTTTCTTAGAGAGTATAATTTAAATTGCAACAAATAAATTAATTTTTTAGAGAATAGAGACTAGAATTTTAAAAAATTAAAAATGAAATAAAATTTATTTTTTAAAAAAAAATTAATTAGAATTTAAAAACATGTTTTCAAATTTTAATTAAATATTGTAACAAATAAATTAAATTGCAGAAAATAAAGCAAACCGAATTAAAAAACTCTAATATTTGATCTTGATCTCGATCGATTTGTATTTTGATCTTGATTCTTGATCTTCACTCATTGATTTGTTAACAATTGCACCGAAGCAGAATATCACCGAATTTGAATATCACCGAATAATAAGAGAGAAAAATTAGAGAGAAGAGAGTAGAGAGTAGAGAGAAGAGAGATGTTTGGATAAATTATCAAATATGCACCCCTATTTATAGGAAAAAAAAGTTGTATTTAAAAAAAAAAGAACTAACTGTTGGCCGGGCTTGGGCTATGCCGGGCCTAATGGTAAAAAATTTTGGGCCGTCGGTTTTAGATGACAATTGATCCGAGCTGTACATTTCGAAAAACTGACCGTTAGGGGGATTGGGGGCCGAGTGGGCCGAGTCGAGCCCAACGGCTAGCCCGGGCCCGGGCCTGTGGGTGAGCTTTTTACGGGCCTAGGGTCGAGCCATCGGGTGGGCTTTTGGGTGGGTGGACCTCGGGCCGGTCCAGGCCAGCCCACAGGTTTGGGGGCTGCGGCCCAGACCCAAAAATTGAACAGTAGGGTCGACCCTGGCCGAGCTGGACCCGCATAGTGGCAGGCTTTGGGCCCCCGTTGGGTTTCGGTATATTTTTACACCCCTAGTTGAAAGTGGATTTTATGCATGTTTTATACTCTAAAATTCCTCTTTGAAAAAAAAGTGTGGGTTGTGAAAATTTTGTGATTAAAATAGGTTTTTTTGGTGTGCTCTCGGATGGTTGACCGTTCATGTAGGATGAGGGGGTTTTAGCTCTGCTAGGTGGCCGCCCGAGCGGTCCTGGGTCTGTTCAAGTAAACTCACCTGGGTTGGGTTGAAACTTTGCTTTCTTGGTATAAAAGTGTCTTTTTATCTGGGCTCCGCTCCGATACTCCTTTGTATTCAAATTGAAGTTCCGAGAGTCTTATTTTCAATGGTTTAATGTCTTTTTGAAAATCGTTTTGAAGAAAATGGTTTTATTTGGAACAATAGATGTAAAGCTGGTTTTCTTAAAGGTTTTTTTCTTTTGAATTTGATCTATCTTTGTGGGTTTTCGTTGGGAGTTCACGTGCCTTGGATTTTGTGAGTAGGATGTGAGATGGTGATAGTATTGATAAAATTGGAGTTTGGTTATCAACAAATGTTGAGATTGGGGATAATTGATAAAAAGGGTATAATCTCATAAATGAATTTAAGAATTTTGTACATAAGTAATATTGATATGAATACTATGTGTAATAGCGAATTTGTGTAAATGTGAGATTGTGAAATTTAGCCGGTGAGGCGTATTTAGTTTATGAGGCATATTTAACCTGTGTTGCATATCGAGCCTGTGCGGCGATATTAGCAATATAAAATTTTTAATTGACTAACCTGTGTGGCGTATGTGGTCTGTGTGGCATATTTAGCCTATATGGCGATATTAGCAGTGTGAAATTGTTAATTGACTAGCCTGTCTGACATATTTAGCATGTGTGACGTATTTAACCTATGTGACGGTATTAGCCTTTGTGGCACTATAGCCTGTATGGCAGTATTAACCTTCGTGAGAATAATAGTTGGTGCAGTACTTTTACCTAAGTGGCAAGACAGCATTTAATAAGTACGTAAGATGAGATTTGTGAAATTTGTTGAGTCAAAAAATTTGTGAAATTTTTTGAGAGTCGAAATGAGAGAAAGTTCACATTGAATGTTTATTAAACATGAGAAAGTACTTTCTTGAGTTTTCAACAGTGTGATTGGAGAATTATTTATGCATCACGGTGATAGTTTAACATTTTTTTTTTTACATATCATGTTTTTATGTTTGCGTAGTTGTATTCTATTGAACTTTGGTTTGCGGTGTTTGTTTAAAATCTGTTTAAAGTGTTGGAGGTTATTTAATGATTTAATGGCAAAAGACGAGTTGTTATTTAATTTCGAGAATTTGAGTCTATGTATGTGACAACTGGCAACTAAATAAATAAATATACAAATAATAATTAATTTTTAAAACAACTCGAAATATAATTTCAGACAGAATGTTATAATTAATTTTAAAATCGTAACTTAAAAACTCACCTCTACTAAGATATCGGCGATTAAAATTTGAATTGAAACTTTATTTTATAGTTCGAAGATTTTTTCGTGAAAATTCTAATGATGTAAAATTTAGTTTCCAGATGCGACAGAAAAATATAAGTAATTAGCCGATAGTCTTAAAAAGTAATTTTTAATAAAACTTTATAAACAAAATTTAAATAAAAAATTTAGAACAAAACTCGCTAATTTTTGATAATCAAGAAAGTTAAAAACACGTAATTAGAAAATTTTCGTTAGAATTCTGTCAATATAATAATTTATAAAATAGTATTAAAAGTTTATATTAAATTTAAAAAAATTTATGAACATAAAAACTTTATATCGAAAAGTAAAATGGTACGAAATATCTCCAAAAATTGACAGGCTTTACCACGTGTCAACTTCCAACAATGCATAACCTAATTTTATGGTCAGTGGCAAAATCCCCCACAGATTGCCGCTTAAAACATTCAGCAACTATTGCACATATATATATCATTTTAAAATAATAAGTCAATAAACATTTCTAAAATACATTCCATCAGCTATTCTTGTTAAGTTGGTTTTGGGGGTTTTTTTTTTTTTTTTAAGTGGGCTAAGTTGGCAAAATCAACTCAGTAAGAGTAGTTAAAAAAGTGTATTTTTGGGGGTTTTTTTTAATTTTTTTAATAAGTGGGCTAAGTTGACAAAATCAACTCAGGAAGAGTAGTTAAAAAAGTGTATTCTTGTCCTTCAACTATTTTTGTTAAGTTGGTTTTGAGGTTTTTTTTTTTAAGTAGGCTAAGTTGGCAAAGCCAACTTAGCAAGAGTAGTTAAAAAAATTGTATTTTGAAAGTATATGTAGACTTATTAATTTTAAAATTCTAAGTCTCAGGAGTTATAAAACATAGAGGAGGGATTAAGAAGCAGAGAAAAGTTAAAAATTAGAAAAGAAGAGAAAGAGTGAAGCCAAAAAAAAAAAAGACGTAGCACTGCGTCAAACCCAACCACCTGCGCCACCCCATCACGCCGGCCACCACCACAATCGCCTCCGTTGGCTCCTCCGCCGCCGCCGTTTTCCCCCGCCGGCGACCTCCCCACCGGCCACACCGGCTCATCTCATCTTCTCTTTAAATCTCTCACCTTCGGGTCTCTCTCTCCTCTCTCCCTCTGTCTCTCCGAACCACCCTCACCCTCACCCGCACCCGCACCACCCTCACCCGCCACCAACCCACCACACAACGCCACCCCTTCACCATCCAACTCACCACCACCAACCCATGCGCCATCGCCACACCACACAAACACCAACTGCAACCCACCCATGCACATCCCGCATCACTGCCGCAACCACCAAACCTACCACCACCCAAAGCCGCCGCAGCAGTCACCGCCTCAGCCACCTACCGCCTCCAGAACACCACCCCAAACCACCACCGCCACCCCCAAACCACGACGAGGCCGCCACCAACCAATTCTTCAACCAAATTTCGGAAAATTGGTTCCTCTGTGCCAACTTTGGACATCCGCCACCACAACCACAGTACACTATTTTTACCTCCGTAAGTTCGGCTAAAACCGCCTCGTGGCCATCTACATATAGCCGCAAACAGCGGGCGAAACCGACGCCCCGATTACCCAAACGGAGCCGCCGAAGATTGACGAAAAAATCGAGCCAAACGGCTCCAACCCACCACTGTACGTTCTCACTGTTTTACCTTCGCACGCATATATCTTATGCATGCTCACTAGGATTCCAATTGTGTGGTTGAAGTTATTAGTTTAAAAATTTTATTAGTTTACAAACAATAATAATAATAATAATGATAATGATAATTAATACTTTGTTACATAAAAGTTTAACGAACTTTTTATGAGTTAATGAATTTTATTAGATTTTTTTTAGATAAAAGTTTTAAGTATTTTAAATTAAGATTTTATAAACAAAATTTGAAATCCAAATAAAAGGAGAGTTTTGACTAATTTTTGATATTATATAAAAGTTAAGGATTCTCTTAACATTTTATTTAACTTAAACTAAATTTTAAGTATAACAAGATTTTGTGAGAACAATAACATAAATTATTTAGTTAAAGTTAATATTTTTGCAAATTGTAGGATTTAATTAAATTTTGCTATGAAATTTAATCTTTAGAAGGGAATTGTTTTATATAAAATTTAACTACATTTTAACATAAGATAAATTTCTATAGTACTCCTTTATAATCAAAGATAAAATTTATTAATTAAACTTGTAAAGGTAATCCATGTTATTGTTATTTTTTAAAACAATTATAATAGTCGCATATTGTTTTAATAATTAATTATTTTAGAAAATAATAATATATGCAAGTTACCTATTACGAAAATAAAATGATAAAATCTATGTTATTTCTAAATAGTAATAGCCTTTATAGAAAAATAAAGATTATATATTGTTTTAATGTGAGAATTTTTAGATATGATATTTAACGAATAACTAAAGATATTATATTATAAAGAAAGAATACAAACGTAAAATAAAATTTGAGTAACTTTTTAAATATATAAGCAAATAACTTAATATTTTCTTTTCATGTTACCTAGATTGGGATTAACAAGCAAAATTAATTGATAGATTTCTGCAAACGTCAGGTGAGTTATCTGATATCTGAGTTAATTGTTGTTTTTTATTGACATTCAGTATGAAATATGGGACATGGAATGATGGTATGATAATCGTAATACTGAAAATGAAATTGTGATGATCTAAAGAATGAGAATGATTATTTAAACGGCGTCTTGGCTGCTAAGGGACGATAAAAATACTAGTGAGGTGAATGAAATAAGAGTGGAGTCATGACCAAATGGTTAAGGAATGATCATATTCATTGTGTATTATCTTATTGTATGGTCGTTTCTTACTAATTGCTGGTTAAACTCTTAAACAAATATCATTTTGAAATAGAGAAACTGTTAGTAATTCAGATATCAATGAATTTACACTAGTTTTGCTAATATATGTTGTTTTAACGTCTCAGGGGATGATGCATAAAAGGAAAAAAAAGTTTGCTAAAAAATATCCCTACTCTGATTGTAATCATTGTCCTACACAGTTAGCAAGCTCTTGAGGTTTTTGGAATGAGATCTAGAATACGTAAATAAAAATTGCTTTTATGGAAATGGTTTATTTCTAAGTTCGTTTATAATTCATATATAAGAAATTTTCTGAATGAAGAAAAAAAAAAGGTTTCGGGTGAGTTTTGACTCACTGGCCGATCACGGACGCTATGTGTAAAAATAGTTCATGACAAAGTAACATCATGTTTTGATTATGATCTCTTGTTGAACCTGGATTCTAATTAAGCTCCTACCGATTGTAAGGCTATAAGGCCATTTCTATATGATTGAATATATGAAAATCTCTTGTTTGATAAAATTCTTGGGTTTTAGGGACATGACAATACTCACCCATTTCATTTTCATATTTCTTTAAAACATCCCACATTACATTCATAACAAAATTCTCATCATTAATCCAATTTTTTTATTAACAATAGTAACTCATTTCTCTACTGTATACTTTATACCTATGTATATCTAATGCAAATTTTATAAATATCTCAAAATGATTTAAAATAATTTTATCACTTAGATTACATGCTCAATTCCGCAATAAGTTCAAAATATATGATTTTTTTTCAAATTTTTTGATAAAACCCTACTTTACCCATTTCATCATAGCTTGCAAATTAGATTTGCATGTCACATCTCCATCACATAATCTCACTATTTAAAACATTAAAAAAGAAATTCATAATTCATCAAGATTTAGACATTTGTTCAAAAAAAGAGATTTTTACAAAACCTTAGAATCCCAGCCTACCCAAAATATAAAATAACATTCATTCCAAAATATATTAAACCAAGACATAAGAAAACCTACCATTAAGCTCCATCAACATAGAGGGAAGAGGAAGTCCAAAAAGCCCAAAGTGATCGGATCCGAAAAATAATCGGTTGAAATCGAAGCCCTCGTTGCATATGTCAATATTTCCTTCTTCGGTATCGTGAAAATCCCTTATGATCGAACCTGTATACACCCGTATAATATGTATACATATAGAGAAAGAAAAGAGGTAGAGAAAAGGGAGGAAAAGAAGAGATAGAGAAAGAGAGAGAGAGAGAAAGAACCGAATTATGGGGGTTCCTGCCCCTTTTCTTTCGGGTTTGGGTGGGCCCCACTTTTAAATTTGTTACCCTAATTTCAAGATTTCCTTTCTTAAAACTATAAATGCTAAAATTGTCCCAAAAGTCATAAAGGCAAGACTCCAATAAAATTATTAGTTTTCTTTTTTTGTCATATAAATCTGGTACATAGAGTTTAATTTACTCACAAAAAATTAAATTATCAGTTCTTGTAAAATATAAATTTTTTATTCACAATTTTAAATGAAATTAAAGATACTATTTGTGAGTGTAGTATAGTATTTTAGTAAATTTGTCTAAACTATAGAGAATAGTATAATTCTAACTCACCATGCTAGTATATTTAGTGTGTATTAAATAAGACCATCTTGGCGTAATATTTTTGTATTAATTGTATAAAATAACTAATATCTCATAGTTATTATGAGTTATTATATTTTTATTCTCGAAATAATTAATAAACACATATATTTAATATTTATTATTTTGATTCATAAAAGAGTAAATTCTTTTATAAGTCAATAAGCTCGATAAAGTGAATAACGACATTAGGTGTATTATGAATATTAATTACCGATAGAATTCATCTTCCGATAAAGGAATTAATAATACATCATTAGGAAAACATATAAGTTTTGAGATTACGTCAAACACTGCAGGCGAATTTTTTACCCAACATATAAAATAAGTTAATTGGAAAGTCTTAAAAATATTATAATCAGTCAATTAAATAAAATTACTAATAATTTAATTTAATCGATCGATCGGTAAATGTAATCTTAACGTGTTGAGAAAAATAAGTTTTTAGTAACATTGACCTCAAAATAAAATTTGAGATAAAATCGAGAGTGCAATTATAATTTGTTATAATTTATATATATAGGGTTCGAATTAGGGTTTCATTTTGGGTAAAAAGCTCGGGTATATTTACTTCTTAAGTCTCTTTCGTTTATAATTTAAGTTTCATTTTGCAACTAAACCCTCTAGTTAACTACGGTTTTTGATTTCCACTCATCATATCATAATATAGTAGCGGCCGAGATAAAGAGTTTAGATCAAAAAAATTAGATTCCACTTTCTGTTCGTGATCAAGTATACAAAAATATGATAGAAGACTTGAAGTGCAGTCGTGTTAGAATCGCGTGCATTCAACAATTTTGGTTCACGTTCATTCAGCAGTTTTTCGTTTGTATACTGAGACGAGATCAAACTATAGAGATCTCGAAGGCATAACCCTTGTTCCACCATGTAGAGTTCAATTAAATTCTCGATTTTTCTGTATAATCCGTATGCATTATCACTGGTTCTTGAAATCCTATTTTTTCCCAACAAAATATACTTAGTAGAAAAATGTGTGCATTTAGAAACTCACATCCAAAAAGGAAGTATAGCTGATCTCTAATTCTCTCCATTCCTCTCTTATGGCAATTAAGTTGGACTTATCTCGATAATTTGAATCCTTATTATACACTCTGTTGAAATTATTTTCATGTAAAAAATCAAGTTAATATGAGATTAGTAGCCATATGATCGATCGCATACTTTTTACAAACAATACATGTGATGAATTTCACTATATATATAAGTATTAATGTGATTCGATTATTAGGGTATTAAATCCTTATTAATTTGATTTATGCATAAATATCTTATCATCATGGTTTATGCTATGAATGATTTAGATTATCCAAGTGAATCCAACTTAAACATTATAAGGGAGAAATGGAAATATCAATTCTCAAAAATAAAAAAGGAGCCGAACTACAATAGGTATCATGCATGGTATCCTTTGCAATTACAAAGGTGGCATATTCTATCATGGAGTGGAGCTCATCTCCTCCGAGATCCAAATGGTCCAAGCTCCCTCTCTTAAGCGATTATTCAATGCCTGAAGGGGCATGGTCATGTGTAGAACTAAAATAGGTCATGTGTAGAGCTAAAATAATTAGTTATATATATATATATATATAAAGTTGAAATATACACTATATTATTTTTTTTTTCTTTCAATTTGTATATAGTGACAGTGAGATGGTGGTGGTGGTGCGATTATGATAGGAGAACAATGGTGGACGTGAATAGAATGTTAGTGGCAGCGGCAGTAGTGGTCAAAAGGTTAATGGTGTAGTGATGTTGGAGAGAGTGGTTGCAGCGGCGTCGGTCGATATTAATAATGAAATGATGATGGTAGATAAATGACAATGAAGGTGATGGATATAAAAAGAATAAACATGATATGATAGTAAGGCTATAGGGGTGGTGGAGGTAAAAATGTAGCAAATGCCACGAACGTATTGATGGTGGTGGTGGTGGTTGTGGCGGAAGATGGTGATTTAGATAACGGTGACTAATAGATGGTGGCATGATGGTGGTGGCAGTGTTGGTTGTGTGGTCACAAATGTACATGGTGATGTGTTTTGTGGTGGTGGTAGTGCAGTCTGGGTTTTAAGCATAAAAATTTCACTGCTTTGGGTGTTTCAATGTATCATTTCTGGGTTGTAGTGGCAGTGAAATGCTGGTGGGGATATGGTGACCATGGAGGTATGAGTGGTGGTGTTTGTGACATGAAAGTGGTGTTAGTGTGGCGAGTGGGGGCATGGGGGTGCTTGGGCTGGGCATGGTGATTAAGTTATAGCGGTGCAGGTCAATATTTGTGCATTAAGATTTGTTTATTTTAATGTAAAATATTTTTTAATAAAATAATTTTTGATAAAATATTTTATATATTTTTCACTATTCAGTTAATAAAAAGTTAGTAAAATATTTTTTTAATAAAATATTTACATCATAAAATGAAAATATTAAGTTATTTTTTATTTTTTAATAGACTTGTCTTAAGTTTGACCCTTCCTAAATTTTTAATTTCTTTTGTTGATTTCTAAAATGAAGACACATAAGCCAACAACGGTGGTAACTACTATTTGGGATAGCTTTTTAAAGATTTTTTTATATGACTTTTTTACGTTAATTCAAACATTGATACTTTAATTTTAGATTTCTCTTGTAGAGGAACCAAAAAGTAAAGAAAATAACCAACAAATGAAAAAAAAAACTCATATAAGACAAAAAGAAAAATGCCTTAAAAAGTCACTTTAAACCATGATGAATCGAAAAAATAAAAATTTTAATTCAAAAAATAAAAAAGTCTAGAAAGGAAACAAAAAAGTAACAAAAAAGCCATAAGAAAAACTTTTCCAAACAATAACGAAACTCTAAAAAGGCGTCAGACCAGATCCAGATATTTTCTATAATTTTGCTGTAAAAATATCTTATTTCAATCCAATAATAAATAAAAATTATTTAAAAATATTTTTCATGTGTCACCAAACACTAAAAAATAAAAATGAAAAAAAAAGTACTTTTTTTATAAACATATTTTACATAAAAAATATTTTACTAAAAAGATACTTTTTGTTAAAACGAACAGCATCTAGTAGACACAAATTCGACCAGAATCAGATAATAGATTTGGTACTTAAATTTTTTTTAACCTTTTAACTTGTGTTTTAATAGACACTTAATATTTATATGTTACAACTTAGAATAACTAAAATAATACTTCTCAAAAATAACTTTTTAGTTAACTTTTTAGTTGTTTTTTTGTCCCCAAACAAAAAAACAGAATCCATGAAAAACGTTCGGACCCAACTTTCAATGCAAGAAAAAGATTAAAATATCTGCTAAAAAACAGCAACAGACACCCAAATAGGTCGCAAGAAAACCAGAAAACTTTACCACCATACCTTCTGGCATCTTCCACATTGAGAGCTTTGAAAAGGCAGGCTATGGACTAGGCTTTAAGGCGACTTAAAGTTAGGCTATGCTTGAAGTTCAAAAAATTAAAAAGTTTTATTTTTTTAACTCAAAGACATTTAATTTTTTTACTTTTTTTATAATTTTTTTTAAATATCATAACTTTTATTATACAAATTTAATTTTTATAAAAATTATATTTTTAAAAAGTACTCGTCAAAATATATCAAACAAGCTCAATATTAAATATAAAACTATCTTTAAAAAAATTTTAAAATTATAATAACTTTAAACAAATTTTTTTGTCTTTTAATTTAAACCAGTTTAAACATTTGGTTTAGAATCACCTCATACATCTCTCAAATAAACTTTTGACTTTTAAAACTTATAGTAACTTTAAACAAAAAATTTTATTTAAAGTTAAGTTGATAAATAAAACCTATGTCTCCAGAATTATAAACCTACCTAAGGGGATATATAAATCATTTGTGCACAACTTTTCTGGCATTTCATTTGTAAAACTTCATCATGCCATTACATCAATCAGGTGAGAATCATAAACCTACCTCAGGGGATATATAAATCATTTGTGCACAACTTTTTTGGCATTTCATTTGTAAAACTTCATCATGCCATTACATCAATCAGGTGAACTATAATTTCAAGTATGAAAAAATGTTCAATTGCTAGGTATCTTGTGATGTTTATTTATTTTTTTAAATTAATATTTTTTTTAATTAAATTTTTAAATATGATTTATAATGAGAATTTTGAGACAAAGATAGCTTATTAATTTAAAATCTTGAGATGTGAGATGAAAATTAAGTTGTAGAGGTGAAACATGAAATATAAAATTATGTTATTAAATTAAAGTAGAAATGAGTTATGAGAGTTAAAGTAAAAAAGAGTAAAGAAGAAACTATAAAAAGAAAACCAAACAAAACTCTAAGCTTATTCCCAAACATTCTTGAAGTAAGGAGAATAAATGAAAGAGAAAGAGAGAGTTATAAACTTAAGGTCTCTTCTTCCTCACTGATCCCGTTGGCACCCTCAAGCCTCGTTCTCTCCTTTTTTCTTCTTCTTTTTCCATGAGAGAGTAACCTCATCCCTTGAGCCTTGATTTCCCTACAACAATTGAAAGATTTGGAGCTAAAAGTGAGAGCTAACAAAGGGAGATTGTGATAACCCGCCTTCCTCATTTGAAATTGAAGATTGGAGCTTGATTGGGAATCACAAGGGAAGAACTCAAGCTTTAGAGCAAGAGAGCAAAAGATCTAAGCACCAAAGAGCTAAGAACTCTTACAATCAAAACCCTAGGGGGGAGGATTGGAAAAATCTTGAAGTTTTTTTTTTATTTTTTTGTGCAATTTGAGGTAGAATTTAGATTATCTCTTATTCTTTGCATTGATTTGAGTTGATATTTTAGTTATGTGAGTAAAATCTAGTTGATATCATGCATGATTGAAAAATTAATAGGTGTGTGTGTGGGTTGAATTGGGTTTTATGAAAATTGGAGTTTTTGAGAAATGATTAACTATAATTTTTGAAAATTTATTGTATAAAAAGGGTTTATGATACTCAAAATTTAACGTTTTCGGGTTGAAAATATGGTTGAGTATTTAAATGAGTTGGATTAATGGGTTTGAATGAGTATTGCCTTCAAAATTTACAAAAAAATTAATTTTTGGCGCAGGACCGCTCGAGCAGCCTATCGAGCGGTCCTGGGTTGGTCTCGACTTCTTGTT
Organism: Heliamphora pulchella; assembly: GCA_032270985.1. Classification (NCBI taxonomy): domain Eukaryota; kingdom Viridiplantae; phylum Streptophyta; class Magnoliopsida; order Ericales; family Sarraceniaceae; genus Heliamphora; species Heliamphora pulchella. The sequence goes on from JAULJZ010019928.1 coordinate 12,547, forward strand.
GCTGGTTAGACCGCTCAAGCGGTCTAGCAAGTGGTTTTTTTCGCTGATTAAAAATATTTTCTTTAAATCAGTGTATCTTCATTATCCAAACTCTAAATTGGGTCATTTTTATACTCAAATTGAAGGCTCGAAAGTCTTCTTTCCCAATGACACTACTTTGACAATAAAATTCTTTTTGTAAAAAAAGTTATGACCAAAATAATGAGAGTATGTCAAATTTTTTTAACCGTTTTTTACCAATTTTTGGCCAAATGTCTTGGAAAATATTATTTTCATCGCCATTGGACTTTTTTATCAAATTTCTTGTTATTTGGGCTATAGATACACCTAGGTAAATACATTTTGGTTGGGAAGCATGTGTTGGACCGGTTGTTTGGATTTAACGATGAAAGTGAGTTTTTTTACATACAATGATGGTTTGGAAAGAACAAGTTTGGGTATTTGTGAATTGTGATAGGACATGGTAATCATTTAAAATTCTAAAACATTTATAAGGAAAACATAAGTTTCAAACTTGTTTACATGTATATGATGGGTGTATTTTATTTTCTTCAAATAACATTATCTTGATTGAATTAATATTGTGTTATTGGTGCTTTATGAAATTGATGAAAAAAATTTGAATGAGAAATTGTGTATTACAGTTTATGATGCATATGACTTGAAAGAAGACATTGAATACTAAAATAAAATATGATTTGAAAATAAGAAGAGAAACTTGAAATTTGAAATAGAAATGATAATATATAAAAATGATTGGGAGAGGAAATGGTTGTGGAGATGGACTCCCGAATTGTAAAAGTGATAATATTAACGAATAATGAACCGAGTATGAATTAATATAAATGAAGTTGGGGCTGCACAGCTCCGCGGTAAAAAATCGGAACCTTGCGCAAGATGTGATCCACATACCCACGGGTTAACCTTCGAAATGTGGTGATTGTCATGATAAGTTATAGAGTAACCCATTCCACAATAACTTCGCGTAGCCTGTTAGGAGCAAATGGGACGATATTTCTATACGCTGCATTTGACGTCGGTTCATTGGTTATAATACGATTGTGTGATAAACTGGGTAATGTGATACAATTTTGTGGGAGATCGGATAATGAAAAAGTAATATGGATAAAGTGAAAGAATGGAATGTTTTAAAAAAAGCTCAATGAATGAGAATAATGAAATAAAGAGTTAACGTGATAGAAAACGAATGATTGAATAGAATAAATTGACGTGCGCGAGTGTGTATGTGAACAAATAACAAATTGATAAAAGTTGTATTTTTATTTCGATTACACCTATCACACCTCACAAATCATGCATAACATTTAGATTAGTTTTTACCTTACGGGCTCCAGCTCACGTACGTGTATTAAACTATTTCAGGTTTCGAAGATCATGAGTGATAACAAGGTGAATGGTGCATTTTGGAAGGGCTAGAGGAAAGATTTAGTGTTTTTTTTTTGTGTTACATTTGTACATAAAAATCAAGTGGATGAATGTAATTGATATAGGGGCTTCAAGTTGAATATATGTTGTCACATATTCTTATGTGATTTTGTAAATAAACTTTTGAACTTGGTTTATTTGTTTTGAATCTTTTGAATGCATAAATGAAAGGAAAATTTTTTTTTAACATCATATTGTAGCATACATGTTAATATTTTGGAAAGTTATTAATGACTATAGTTCCTGTATGATTTGACTTGAGGTTTAGTTCATGGACTCGGAGTTTGGACTTGGAGTTCGGGTCGTGACATATCTAATCATCATCACCCAAATTGATAATTAAATTAAAAGAAAACACATAGGAAACTACACAATAAATTTAAAGTGTCATAAATTCATTATTTATACACATGATCAGAACTCGTCAATATCCAATCGGTACATCACCCTGTCAACTTGGGTAAACAAGGAAACCACTTGAAAAAGTTTAATTCTCCTCACAATGGTTTATGTGTTTTCATGCATATCAAGGAAATAATTACAAAGAACGATCTTTTCTGGGCATACCTTCTTTATAACTGTCTTCAGCTCCCGTACCGGTAACTTCTCTTCAATCTCGATTCCCAGAGACAATGAGATTTGCTGATGTGCATAAAGGAATAACCAATTAAGGAAGTGTCCAAAGATTAACTAAAAATTTGTAGACGGTGTTTGATCTAAATGAAACTATAAACTTATGAATTATAGCTACAAAGATGAAATTATGGCTGTAAAAAGAAATTACAAATGTTTGTTATAGCCGTAAACTAATAGCTTCTAGCAACAAAATTGTATTTGTTGATTTAAAATTAAAAGTTACGACCAAAAAAGGTACAAGCAAACTCCTTTGGATTTTTCCAACTTTTTGCTGAATTAAGCTATAAGCTAAATTATTTATTTTAACACTCGTAGAATACTAAAGAAAAGTCTATTACCTTCATCAACCACAAAATGTAAGTTGCAGAAAATGCAGCATGGGCTTGGAAATCTTCGAACTCACTATGCGGAATAGTTGAGCAGGAGTGAAAGAGTTCCACTTCATTACCCATGAAGATTCCAATCTCATGACTTAGGGTATCTTTATGATCAGAATGTTGGGACACATCACGAATATCACTAGCAAAATTCTTTATCCAACTAAGGGAGAGGAAGCGGCGATGAAGCCATAGCGCCTGCCAAATACAATACCAGGGCACAAGGATTATAATCCTAAAATATATGGGTTTATGGCTGAAGACCAAAAACATCATTGCTAGGATGATGTGACGACATCAATAGTGACACATTTAACTTGCATGCATTTACATGAATTTCACGCATTCGTCTGTGCACGCAGACAAGCACGGGCATTTCACAAGCTTCAGCATTTGCTTGTGGATAACTAGAAGAGAAATTGAGAAATGTCCTATAGATAATGGAGGGCAACTCAATCCAATCAAACTCAACAAAGCCTTATCCCAATTATTTGGGACTTGCTACAATCTTGTTTTACCATTCTGTTCTATGGAGCTACAACTAAAATCATGCCTGCCTTTGCCATCTGAACCCACTTTTTTTTTTTTGGTTTCCCCTTTAGCATTTCCAACAATGGAGGCCAACTATTCCACATTCCAATAAAAGCTAGTATTTTTTCCTGTACATTTGATTTCCAAATTTCACTTTTTAGCACATAAACAAATTGAATCCTGTCTTGTTCCCAAACATTCGGTGACTCCTATGTCATTCTATACTAGTTTTTGTAGATGGATTCATGTACA
>JAULJZ010019939.1:5342-15788 GCA_032270985.1 Heliamphora pulchella
CCACCACAGTTTCAATACAGTAATAATGTTAGTGGCTTTGGTAACTATCGATCGAAAAATTTCAGAGGGCAAAGATTTCCTTTGGTTATCAAAACTCTCTGTCAAATTTGTGAGAAAACTAATCATATATCTAAGGATTGCTATCATAGACTCAACCTTCAATATCAAGCTCCTACACCAACTTTCAACCCATCAATGTCTCAAGCACATACTTTTAACTCACCAATACCTTAGGCACATGTTGCTCACTTGACATCCAATGCTCTTACCTTGTCTGCTCATCCTAATTTCTATACCTTCAACAGTTTTGGTTCTTCACACGACTCAAGTATTCAAAATTCCTCATCTGCTATCAATCAACCCTCATGCTTTGTTTCACCTCTGTGTTCACCTCAGGGTCCAGCATCATCTTCTTCAAATTGGTATTTGATAGTGGAGCAACTGCACATATAACTAATGATATATCTAAGTTGGCTCTATACCATCCAGGTAATAGTTCTCCTGGAGTTTTTAGTTGGCAATGGTTCCTCTTTGCCTGTGTCACAGTCGGGTAATAGATCATTGGTTACAAATTTTGCAATGTTCGAATTAAACAACATTTTATATGTTCCTTCTATTACTCATAACTTGTTATCTGTACATCAATTTGCGAAAGATAACAAGTGCAAACTCACTTTTGATGCCTTTGGTTTTATCATTCAGGACATTTTGACCAGTCAGGTGTTACACAAGGGAGTGTCTCGCCAGGGCCTCTATCCAATTCTGCCTTGTTCTGAACAAGCTTCACCACAAGCTTGGGTCAGTGTCTCCTCATCCACAGCTCTTTGGCATAAGAGACTTGGCCATCCAAGTCTTCCTTCGTTGCAACATGTTGTTCAATTGTATAACCTACCTGTAACTAACTCTCATGTTAGTCACTGCACTTCTTGTTCTATGGCTAAAATTCACAAACTCCCTTTTTCTTTGTCTGCCAATAAGTCTTAAGCACCATTTGATTTGGTACATTTGGATGTTTGGGGTCCAGCACCTGTCCCATCCTTTAGAGGATTTTGGTTTTATCTTCTAGTAGTTGATTACTTCACATGACATGTCTGGCTTTATCCATTGCATTACAAATCAGATGTGAAATCTATTACATAAAATTTCATTTCTTTTGTTCAAACTCAATTTGGCAAGCTTGTTAAATCTTTTCAGTCTGATAATGGTGGAGAGTCTGTAAATACTTTTTTGTATGGCTTATTTCAAACTCATAGCATTGTTCACCAAACCTCTTGTCCATATACACCTGAACAGAATGGTCGAGCAGAAAGACAACATAGACATCTCATGGAAACTGCCTTGACCTTACTTCATCAAGCACGCATGCCTAATACCTTTTGGCTTGAAGCCTTGCTTACTGCTTTTATTTGGTCAATAGACTTCCTCATTCTGCCATCAATTTTCAAGTTCCTCACAAGCTGTTATTCTGTTAAGATCCTGATTATGTCTTTGAAGGTTTTTGGTTGTCTAGCTTTTCAATGGCTCAAACCATATGCCCCTATTAAACTCTCTCCTAAGTCTGCTTCCTGTGTTTTTCTTGGATATTGCCCCTACACCAAAGGATATATATGTTTTGATTCTCTTTCCAAAAAGGTTTTTGTCTCTCAGCATATCAAATTCATAGAAGATGAATTTCCTTATCAGTCTTTAACAAATTCTGCGTCAAGTTCTATTCCCAATTTTTGTTCTTCTCAGTCTTCATTTCCAGTACCTTTTACTGATTACTGAGTTAATTCCTTTGCCTCTTTTTCTCCTTCTATTCTTCCTCCTACCACTGTTACTCATTCTGCTGCGTCTCAGCATACTAATAATTCTCCTCAGCCTCCTATTACTTCTCCTCAGTCTACTAATACTTCTTCTCTGCATACTAATATTTTACTCAGCCCCCTACTATTTCTCCTCAGCTTTCTATTATTGCTCCTCAACATACTAATGCTGTTTCTCATACTAATACTAATACTAATGCTGTTTCTCATACTAATACTAATACTAATGCTGCTGCTTCAGGATCTTTTATCTCTCAACATCATCCTTTGCAGCCTCCTTGTGATTGCTCTATCATTTCTTCTCCTTTACAGAGTCTCTTCCTGAGTCCAATACTCATCCTATGACCACGAGATCTAAACATGGTATTTTCAAACCCAGATTGCCTCTTTCTTTGTCTGCTACTTCTTCACTATCAGATACCATTGAGCTTAAATCCTTCTCTGAGGCTCACAAATCTATTGTTTGGCAAAAAGCCATGGATGATGAATACTCAGCTCTTCTTCAACAACGCACCTGGCAACTTGTCCCCTGTCCATCCTAGTCAATGTCATTGGTTGTCATTGGATTTGCAAACTTTAAAGACATTCGGATGGTTCCATTGCAAGGCATAAAGCTCATCTTGTTGCCAGAGGAAATCAACAATCCGAGGGAATTGATTTTTATGAAACGTTCAGTCCTGTTGCGGAACAACCTACACTTAGAATTGTTCTTAGTCTTGCTGTTCATTATCATTGGCCCTTACATTAGTTGGATGTCTCAAATGCCTTTCTTCATGGTCTTATTGATGAGGATGTGTACATGACACAACCACCTGGGTATATTGATCCTACCAGACCTTCCTATGCGTGTAAACTTAAAAAGGCTCTTTATGGTCTACGACGGGCACCAAGGGCCTGGTATGCTTTGTTTTCAAGCTTTTTACTCAGTCACGGCTTTATTAATAGTGCTGCGGACTCCTCTTTGTTTGTTTACAAATAAAGCTCTACAATTTCGTATGTCTTAATCTATGTGGATGATATTGTTGTCACTGGCAACAACAATCACTTCACTGATGATTTGTTGTCACAGTCAAAGACCAAGTTTGCTATCAAAGATCTGGGTGAGCTTCATTTCTTCTTGGGTATTGAAATTCTTCGAGACACGTCTGGTTTGTATTTGTCCCAATCCAAATATGCCATCGACATCCTTAATAAGGCTGGTATGTTAGACTGTAAGCCTGGTCTTTCTCCATCCTCTGTCAGACCCATCTCTTCTTTTGATTTAGTGGCTCATTTTTTCAATCTCCATCTGTATCGCAGCTTGGTTGGCTCTTTGCAGTACTTGACTCTGACAAAACCAGAGATTTCCTTTGTTGTTAATTTTGTCTCTCAATTTATGCATTGTCCTACTCAAGGCCATTTTGCTGCTGTTAAAAAGATCTTACGCTATGTCAAGGGTACTCTTCATCAAGGGTTGCACTTTGTCTCTAGTTCTCTTCGTCTTATTGCGTACTGTGACGCCGACTGGGCTGGTGATCAACATAATCGCCGATCTACATCGGTTTATTGTGTGTTTCTAGGTTCGAATCTGGTTTCTTGGAGTGCTAAGAAACAACACACTGTTGCCCGTTTTGGTACCGAGGCCGAATATCGTTCGTTAGCTCAAACAACAGCTGAAATTGTCTGGTTACACCAATTGTTTCGTGATTTGTCAGTATGTCTTCCTACTGTTCCTCTTATACTCTGTGATAATAGTTCTGCTATTGCACTGGCTTCCAATCCCGTTTTTCACGCTCGAACCAAACATATTGAAGTGGCCTACCACTTCATTCGGGAAAAAGTTCTCTCCAAACAAATTTGTCTTCAGCATATTGACACATCTGAACAAATTGCTGATTTGTTTACCAAGCCTTTATCTGGCGCTCGATTTCAATTTTTGACTTCCAAACTGATGGTTGTTTCTGCACCCATTAGTTTTAGGGGGGATGTTAGAAAGGCTCATTAGTGGAGCAGTGCAAGTGAAGCCATAAGCATGGAGCTGAAGCTAAAGCCATTTCAAGTCTTGGAGCCAAAGCATACGAAGTGTTGGAGCCAAAGTATAAGCTGTCTGGAAACCAAAAGTAGTTTGTATTCTGTTTAGTCAATTAGTGAGGGTCTGTTAGTGAGAGTCAATTTGTTAGTTAGTGTGCAAATATATATAAGCAATACAGAGGCATGTAATACGAAAGTTTCTGAGAAATAAAATCAGAAGTTTTCTTCTTCAGTTGTCTTCTTCATTTTCTCTGTAAATTTCTTCAATATGGTATATCAGAAGTACCAAATAATTTACCATAATTCCAGTTTTTTCGATCTGTAATTTGCACCAGGAGTGAGCCTCTCTCCTTTGAAGATCTTCACGTTCCTCTTCATGTTAAGGAACAATCACTCAAAGATGGAAATCATAAATTTTTTTATCACTCTAGTACCATATCAATGGCAACAATTGCTTCCGGTAATTACAAGTCTACAATCAATTCTTTCACTACTAATTCTCAAAAACTATGCGAGGTCGAAATCGAGGCAAGTTCTCTAGTCTTCGAGGCAGATCGTTCCAGTTCTATAATAATTCAACCAAAGGACTCATCAAACCCCAAATTCTTAGAACAGAGTATCTTCTCCTTCATTTCATTTTACAAGATCCGCATGTGAATTTTTTGATAAACTTGGTCATCTTGCTATTGATTGTTATCATCAGATGAATTTTACTTACCAAGGCAAACAACTGTCTTCCAAACTTGCTGCCATGGCTGCATCTGTGGTTCCTCCATCTGCACCAGTCAAATTTGATTTTTGGTTAACTGATACAGCTGCCACGAGTCATTTAACTTCTAATTTGTTCAATTTGAACTTACATCACGACTATATTGGCTGTTGCAATGCAATTGGTACTGGTGATCACCTTTCCATTAATCACTATGGTATCTTTGAACTTTTTACTTCAGAACATACTTTTCACCTAAACAATGTTATTCGGGTTCCCAATATAGCTTCCAATCTTTTCTGTGTGACTCAGTTATGCATGGATAATAACTGTTGTTTTTATTTTGATGCACATAAATTTTACATTCAGGATCTCAACTTAGGGAAGATTTTCTATCAAGGCTTGAGTGACAATGGACTTTGTCCTGCTAAAGCATTTGTTTCATCTCTTTATCAACCACTTTCTACTTTAGATCTAGTTTTTAGTCCATCTATTCCTCTTGGTGCCAAAGTCTCTCATCACCTATGGCATGACAGGATGGGCCATCCACACAATAAAGCTTTACATCAAGCTGTTCGTGGCACTACTTTAGCCTCTACTTTAGATACTACTAATACTATTGTCTCTGTGCATTGTTTCAAGGGAAAGATATCTCAACTTCCCTTCTGTTTCAGTTTCTATGCCCCCGTCTCCTATACATCTTATTCATAGTGATGTTTGGGGCTCAATCCCTGTTAACTCTTTAAGGTTTTCAGTATTATGTTACCTTTGTTGATGATTGTACTAGGTTTACCTGGCTTTTTCGCTTGAAGAATGAAAGTTGTGTTTTCTATTTTTTGTCATTTTAAGGCTTTTGTTAAGAATCAGTTTTCTTTTATCATAAAAATTATTCGCACTAACTGTAGAGGAGAGTATTCTAGCAATGCTCTTGCTCAATTATGTTCTCAATATGGCATTGATCATCAATTTTCTTGCTCTCACATACCTTAACAAAATGGTATTGTGGAACGCAAGCATTGACATGTTATTGAAACATCTATTACTCTTACGTCCAGGACCTCTATGCCTTTTGGTTATTGGTCACAAATCAATCGTATGCCATCAACTTCTCTACAACATAAATCTTCATATCAGCTCTTATTTGGTCACAAACCTGATTACTCCCAGCTCTTATTTGGTCACAAACCCGATTTTTTTAAAATTTAATCTGTGAACCGAACTATAAGGAGTGAGTCCTAATTATTTAAAATTGAAATCAAAGCGTTTAAATAAAAAAATTGAATCAAATTATCCAATTTACTATATTCCCAACCAATTTATTCGATCGATGTTTTGAACACCCCTAAATCAATCAATTTTCAAGCACTAAATCTCACTTCTCATCCTTAAATCATTGGGCTCAGATCATTTTAAAGATGCCTAGGTAACTTCATTACTGGCCCACTTTACTTCTCAAACATTCTTACTGAGCCACTCATGGTAGCTATTGCCACAACTTTTCTCAAATAGTTTAGTTATTTATTTTTATTTTTTTATTCGTGTATACCCTTTTTTTTATAGGTTTTTTGATTCATCGCATCACGGAAAAATTAAAAAATTAAAAAGTAAAAAAATTAAACCAATTCTTTAAAAAGATAAAAAAAAAGTTATTTTCAATCAAAATATATTTTATTTTGTACTAAGCGACCTTTTTACACCATTAGTAATAAAAAACAACTTATTTGAATTCCTTGTTACGAAAAAAAAATTGATAAAGTAATTTTTTTAATACAAATATAAAATAAAATTAGAAAATACAAAAATAATAAATAATTTGGGAGATGCTCTCGCAAACACCATCTCGTCTTCAGCCATTTCGACATGTACACTCAGTACATTTTGACTTTAACCAGTTTTTTTTTAAGTCCCTAAGAATCTGTTAAGTTCTTAGAAAAATTATAAAATAAAATACAATAAAATTGTTCACGAAAAAAGTGAGATGGAGAAAATAAGAAAAAAAAAAACAAGGGATCTAATTTTTGCTAGTTGTTTAGTTTGCAAGAAAATTAGTAAAAAAATTAATATTAACTTTTTCATTATACATAATCCTATATTTTTTTATATAATTTATTTTCTATAAAAAAACATTTCTTGCAATAACAAATACTAATGCTAATGCTAGGATATTCTACTCAAACACCCATTTCACTCTAAAAAAGACCAACTCAATAAATTATTTACCACTAATACAATAATTATATGCAATTGTATGGAAGAATAGTATTATTTTATTTGAGCAAAAACAACAACAAAAAAAAAAAAATCAACGTTTTATCCAATTAATCAACTTTAAAAAACTAGCTTAAAAACTAATATCTATTTGTTTGGCAACCTGGCTTTAAGTTGAATTTTTAGTTTTAAGTCATTTTAAACCAAAAAATTCATTTAGTTAAAAAAATAGTGATTTTTAAACTACCAAAAAAGTCAAATAAACTCAATATAAAATTCTATGGTTACCCTTCAGCATATATGAGCTGAGATATAATTGTTTAGTTGAAATTTGTGTAATTTTATGTGTAAAAAGGTAAAATTAAAAATTATTATAAAAAAAGATAAAAAGCCTAAAAATTGAAGGTTGAAAAACGAGATTTTTTGGCTTTTGGAGTATTGAGCCAAAAATCAAAAAATCAATCTAAAGCCGATAGCCAAACGAAGACATAATTTATCAAATAATTTATTTTAATTCGTAAAAATCTTTTAATTAAAAAAGCAAACTTTTAAGGTAGTTATTCACCTAAATGCCAATGTTTTGGAAGCATAATTTTTTAGTTTAGGCACGGTTACTTAGAATCTACGCTATCCTACATTTAAAAAAATGGTAACTGAGATCACATTTTAACTGTCTAGGGCTCGAAATGATAATCTCAAGTTACAACAATGCCATTAAGCTGCCATTCAAAGAACTTAGGAGCTAGAGGAGTTTGTTTAGGCTCTGTTTGGTTTAATTTTTTATTGATTTTTTTGTAGCCTTTTTTCGTCTTTCATGAATTTTTTAATTTCTTAGGCTAGTTTTTTTTTTACTTTCTCGGTTTATCACGATAAAATAAAACTAAAAGTATAACCGTTTCGAAAAAAGTTCATTAAAGACAAAAATGTCATATAAAAGCCTTAAAGTGGTTTTTTCCGTCATATATGAACTTTTTTAAAAAATTTTTTTAGTCATTTTCTTAATTTTTCAGAATTTTTGTAACGAAATTTTTTTTAAAAGTATGATCATTTAAATTAACATAAACAATTTTCACTAAAAAAACAAAAAAAAACAAAAAAAAACAAAAAAAAACCCTTATAAAAAAGCCATCGCACGTTGGTTTAGTTGACACAACCTGTCATCCAGGGTTTATAAGTCTCTGTTTTGCCTAGTTTTTTGTGTAGGTTTTTTGTCCTTTTAACTTTTTTTATTTATAAAAGTAGATGTATAAAAATATAAAAAAATTAATTGATTACGATAAAAAAAACTAAATAAGTGAGTTTTTAAAAAGATTTTTAAACAAAATTTTTTTTAAAAAAAGCTATGCCAAACAGAGACTAAGACTATACCAACTCAGCAACATTGGTTTGTTTTTTCTTTTTTCCTCTTGTTTTTTTTGGAGTTGTACAAAAACGTTGTAGCCGAAATTATAAATTTATAAATTATAATTTAAAAGAAATAATTATAATTTTAACTAGAATTACAAGGAGCAACTTTTGATTTATTGTGAGCCCAAACGGTTCCCTAAGTTATTGGTAGAAGAAGTCCTGGCAACTATAAACAAGAGTTACAAACATATTTATTTGAATTTTTAAATTTCTTGGTTGAACGATAAATTGAAAGCTCTAATTTAAACATAACAAACACCCCTAAAGCTACATTTGCAATGTCTCAAAAAGTTAGCTTTTGATTTTACGTTTAGTATTGTTATTTTTGTTTGTAAAAATAGCTCTACAATAAGTTGTTTTGAGATGCAATTAATGAAATAAGTTATTCTATGTACGGATGCCAACTTTCTCAATTCCGTTATATTCTGTATGTTTCGGTCCTGTTATGTACGATTTTTTTTTACTTTTAATAACAAAAGGAGTTGGAATAATATTTTCTTTCTCATTCCATTTTCTCATGCCCGGCCTTCGAATATATAAAATATATTTTTTAAATAATAAAACTAAAATATTAAAATAATATATTTATCCCTAATTTTTTTTCCATTTCTTACATTTTATATTTTTAATTATATTAATTCATCAATCGTTATTTTTTATTTATTATATTATCTATAATTCTTATTAATATTTCTCTCTTAAGTCTTAAAAACTAATTTCAAAACATCTTCACTCCCACTCTATGCTCTGTTATTTTTTTTGATGTTTTCCTTCATTTCTGCCCAATGAAATAAAAAATGATAATAAGAGAACTATCTCCAACCTCACTCTATTGTTATCCTTAATTCTTCAGTAATACTATATACACAGACTTTCAACTATAGAATTTTAATCATAGCCATTTATCTGCACTGAAATCAACAACACTTGTGAATTTCAATGCAAATAAATAGCCAAAATCAAAATTACGTGACTTTTGTAGTTGGATGTTTGTATCTTAAGCATTTTCCTTAATTCTTCTCCTGTTTTAAGTTTGTTTGAAATAGAAAATAAATTTTTGGCCTTTGGTGGAAATAAGTACTTTGCCCACTCGCACCTAGAGAGAGAGAGAGAGAGAGAGAGAGTCCTGACATTTCTTGTGAACGGCTAGATTGAAAGCTTGTAAGCTTTTTTGGGAAGTTGGGCAAATAAGTTTTGTTTGACCATTCAAAGTGAACCCAAACAATGTGAACATTTTTCACAAAAGTCCTCACTTTTTAACTTGTTCAAATCAATGTTGTGCAGAGTTTCGTCATGGCTTTCGTCCTACAAGTCAAGTTGTAGGGGTGGGAACCACAGCAGAATGGATAGATCAAAGCAAATTTGGATGGTGCAAAGATAGAAAGTTTGGCATGGATGTAATTTTTAGAAACTATTGAGAGTACATCTGTGATTTTTGTGTGAATAGCTTACAAATGGCAATGAACAGTTATCATGTAAAATTCTTGAGAGCTTTAATGACAGTAGAATTAGCTAAAAAATTGAATGTACGTAGGTTTCACTTAGAAACGCGAGAATTATGTGGCTTATGTATTATCAAAACTTGTTATTTCCACAACAAGAAAAAACACTTTCGGCGACCACAATTTTGGTCGGCAAAATTCATTATTTAGTTGCCAAAATATTTTACCGACTAATTATTTTGGTCGCCAAAAGCCTGTCGGGAAAGATTTTCAACGACCAAATTTTTGTTGGTCGGAAAAAGTGTAAACTTTTTGCTGACTAACATTTTAGTCGGCAATAGATGCCTTCACCGACAAATAGATTTCGTCGCCAAATAATTTTGGTCGGCAAAAGTGTTGATTGGCGCTAATAAATTTAGTTGGCCAAAGATTTAAAAAATTAAAATCTTTAGCGACTAAAATATTTGGTCAGTGAAAGTTATTTTTTGCGACCAAAGATTTTGGTCTAGAAAAGATTTTTCTTGTTTTAAAAAAATGCCAACCAAATGGTCGGAAAAAATTATTATTTTTAAATATTTGTTATTATAGTATTTTTTTATCACTTCATAGATATAACCTATAGCTTTTAATTTTATATTCAATAATTATTAATATTTATTTACAAATGTATAAATACCAATCATGAATTAGTACACGCCATTGCGACTATACAAAATAAACCTAAAGCCTGAATATATACATATAAACTTGTAACTTCTGATTTTTATATTCAAAATGATAACTAAATTTTATTCATCAATACAAATACAAATATCACAATAAATAAAGATCGTTTATCCACGCAGTAATCATAATTGTTTTCTAA
>JAULJZ010019950.1:0-15787 GCA_032270985.1 Heliamphora pulchella
CATAAACCCTTTCTATACAACAAATTTGAACAAATCATGGTTAATCTTTTCTCAAAAACTCAACTCTTTATGAAAACCCAACACAACTCACACATTATTATATCAATCCTTCAAATCATGCATGAAACCTACTATAATTTGCTCATATTACAAATTATCAACACAAACATGTGAGAGAAACTAGATCCTACCTCAAATTCGCACGAAAGCTTGAAATCTCATCTGATCTTCCGGCCTAGGGTTTTGAGGTTGAGAGATCTTGCCTCTAGAGTACTTTATCTTCCATTTCCTTGCTCTAAAGCTTGATTTCTACCCTTGCTTGCTCCCAATCTAGCTTTAAATCTTCAATTTTGAAAGGTAGGAGGTTGGGGTTTTATGTGGATTTGGGTCTCTCTCTCTCTCTCTCTCTAGAAGAAGATGAAGAAGAGAAGAAGAGAAGAAGAGGAGAAGAAGAGAAAATGAGAAGGGGTCACGTAGCCGGAAGGAGGGGGGCTCAATATATATATACGCTCTTAACCTTTCTCCAATATACGAGAATACTCCAAACATATCCTGACAGTCCGCTCGAGCGGACCCCCACCGCTCGAGCGGTCAGCGCTGGGAGACAAACTGAATAGAAGCTGTCAACACCATGCTCAAGCATAAACCAAACACCTCACAACGATATTCTCATACACTATACAACCCATGGCCCTCATCATCCATCATTATGTAATTAAAATTTTAATTCTCCCTCCAAAATAGCACTTTTCTCAAATCTACCGAAGGTCTCAAAACAAGTTTTCAATTAAATCCTAAAAATAAAAAGGGACCGGGTCGCTACAAGGCCATGAAAGCAACCACATGGGATGACTCCGATTCAAACGAATCAAGTAATAGTTCAAGCGACGAAGAAATGGCGAACTTCTGCTTGATGACAAGTATAGACGAAGAGGTAAATTCTCATTCAAATTCTTTGAAATCATCTAGCTCTTCTTATTCTATGTCATCATACGATGATCTTTAAAATGAAATATTTAATTTACATAAAAGTCTCTTGAAATTGAAAAAGAAAAATTTAAAATTGAAAAATGAAAATAAAATCTTTTCAAAAGAAATTGAGGACTTAAAACTCTGAAATGAAAATGCAAAAATTGAAAAAGAAAACATTTCCAAGGAGCATGATTTAAATGTTGAAACTTTAGAAAAAGAAAACCTCATTCAAAGAGTCAAATTTGATAGATTAACAAAAATTTCTAAAAATGAGATTTCAAAGTTAACAAAAGAAAATGATAGGTTAAAAAAAGATCTAATAAACTTGAAAGATAAAAATATTAAAAATGATGTTTCCTATGAATTTAAAAGAAAAGTAGAAGATTACTCAAAAATTATCTATAAATTTACAAATGGAAAAGAAAATTTTGAAAAACTTTTGGGAGCACAAAGAAAATCATTAAATAAAGAAGGAATATGCTATAATGGAGAAGTTAAACTTAAATCCAAAAATTATTTTGTAAAAGAATCAAAGAATTTCGCAAACGCATATTCAAAGAATATCTATGAAAATGTAACTTGTTTCAATGCAAAAACAAAGGGCACATTAAATTTGATTGTCCACTAAAAAGAAACAATAGTATATCTAAAATGGTTTGGAGAGTGAAAAGTACTAATCCTATAGGACCCAAAAGGATTTGGGTACCAAAGAAAATCACTTAATCTATTTTGTAGGTATGCTTGAGATCCTCATCATCCTCAAAAGAAAGATGGTACTTGGATAGTGGATGTTCAAGGCATATGACGGGCGACAAGTCTAAATTTCTAAGCTTAACACCTAAGGATGGAGATCATGTAACATTTGGAGACAACGTAAGAGGTAAAATTATTGGTATAGGTAAGGTCGGTAAGGACTCGTCCCTATCTATTCATAACGTACTACTTATTGATGGTCTCAAACATAATCTCCTTAGTGTTAGTCAATTATGTGATAAAGGCTATAGTGTAAAATTTCTGTATGATACATGTGTAGTTGAAAACAAAGAAAATAATAAAGTTTTATTTGTCGCAAAAAGATTTGAAAATGTTTACACTATTGATTTTAAAAATCTAAATTCTCAAAATGTTAAATGTTTTTCTGCTGTAAATGAAATTAGATGGTTATAGCATAGGAGGCTAGGTCATGCTAGCATGGATCTCCTATCCAAACTTGCCAAAAAAGATTTGGTCAAAGGCTTGCTTAAGACTGAATTCATCACAGAAAAAGTTTGTGATGCTTACTAATTTGGTAAGCATGCCAAAACTAGTTTAAAAAAGAAACAAGAAATTTTTACAAATAGGTCTTTACAATTACTTCATCGTGATTTGTTTGGTCCAATGAATCCCCATAGTCTTGGAGGAAAAGCATACTGTTTTGTTATTGTTGATGATTTTTCACGATATACATGGGTTTTATTTCTTACAACAAAAGATGAAGTATGTCATGTGTTGGCTAAACTTTGTAAGAAAATTCAAAATGAAAAGGGCTATTCTATTCTACACATTCGTGGTGATAGAGGAGGAGAATTTAAAAACAAAGACGTTGAAAATTTTTGTTACCAAAATGGTATTTCTCACAATTTTTCTGCACCTCGAACTCCTCAACAAAATGAGGTTGTTGAGAGGAAAAATCGATCTTTACAAGAAATGGCACGTACTATGTTAAATGAACACAAAATTCCTAAATATTTTTGAGCCGAGGCAGTTATTACTGCTTGCTATGTAATAAACCGAGTTTTCATAAGATATCATTTAAATAAAACTCCTTATGAGCTATGAAATGGTAAATGCACAACATTTCTTACATTCATGTGTTTTGGATGTAAATGTTTCATTTTAAATAACAAAGATGAATTGAGAAAATTTGATTCTAAATCTGATGAAGGAATATTTCTTGGGTATGCTACTAATAGTAAAGCTTATAGAGTACATAACAAAAGAACTATGACATTAGTTGAGTCTATTCATATTACCTTTGATGAAGCTAACCATTTTTCTTCTAAGATTCCAGTTGATGATGATTTAGACATTAATAAAGGAATGAAAGAAATGCACATCAAGGAGGACAAAGGTAAAAGCAACAAGGTTGACGATGAACATATAGACCTACCAAAAGAATAGAAAACAGTGAAGGATAATCCTTGGATCAAATCATAGGTGAACCTTCACGAGGTATAAGTACTCGATCTTCATTAAAAAATATTTGTAATCATATTGCATTCCTTTAACAAGAAGAACCTAAAAATATGAATGAAGCTTTAGAAGATGAATATTGGGTAAGGGCTATGCAAGACGAATTAAATCAATTTAAAAGAAATTAAGTTTGGAATTTAGTTCTTAGGCCTAAAAATAATACAATCAATGGAACTAAATGGATTTTTAGAAATAAAAAGGATGAAAATGGTATTGTTGTCCGAAACAATGCTAGGTTAGTCGCACAAGGATATAATCAAGAAGAAGGAATTAATTTTGAAGAAACATACGCACCCGTAGCTAAGATGGAAGCCATTCGCATGTTATTAGCATATCCATCATATAAGAACTTTAAACTCTTTCAAATGGATGTAAAAAGTGCGTTCTTAAATGGTTTTATAAATGAGGAAGTGCCTGTTGAACAACCACCTAGTTTTGAAGATTATGATTATCCAAACCATGTATTTAAATTAACAAAAGCATTATATGGTTTAAAACAAGCTCCTCGAGTTTGGTATGAAAGACTAAGTAACTTCTTGTTAGAAAATGGTTATACAAGAGGAAAAATAGACATAACCTTATTTACAAAGACTAACAAAGAAGACATGTTTATTATACAAATATACGTAGATGATATCATATTTGGTGCTACTAATGAGATTTTATGTAAGGAATTTTCCATTTGCATGCAAAAGGAGTTTGAGATGAGGATGATGGGAGAGCTCACATTCTTTCTTGGATTCCAAATCAAGCAAGCGAAGAATTGAACTTTCATCAACCAATTAAAGTACGTTCCTGAGCTGCTCAAGCACTTCCAAATGGAAAATGAAAAAGTTTTGGGTTTTTCAATGAGTCCCTCAACTAAACTTGACAAAGACGAGCAAGGAAAATCGGTAGACACTAAGCTCTGCCGAGGTATGATTGGTGGTTTACTTTATTTAACTGCAAGTAGGCCTGACATAATGTTTAGTGTCTGTATGTGTGCACTTTATTAAGCTTGTCCTAAAGAATCACACCTAATAGCTGTAAAACGAATATTAAGATATTTGGTTGGCACAATAAATATAGGCTTATGGTATCCAAAATTTACATCTTTTGAAATGATTAGCTATTTTGATGCGGACTTTGCTGGTTACACAATTGACCGTAAAAGCACTAGTGGCACATGTCATTTCTTAGGAAAATCACTTGTCTCTTGGTTTTCAGAGAAATAAAATTCTGTAGCCTTATCTACCGCTGAAGCCAAATATGTGGCTGCGGGTAGTTGTTGTGCACAAATTTTATATATGAAACAACAACTTAATGATTTTAAGTTAAAATGCGATGTTGTGCCAATTAAGTGTGATAACACAAGTGCGATAAATATCTCCAAAAATCCAATTTTGCATTCACGAACAAAATATTTTGAAATAAGACACCATTTTTTTCGTGATCATGTTAAAAAAGGAGACATATTTTTGGAATTTGTGAGTACTAGTGAACAATGGGCAGATATCTTTACTAAACCCCTTAATGAAGATCGTTTCATTATAATTAGACAAGAATTGGGGTTAATGCATGTTCGTGAGATTGTATGAAGATTCTTTTATTATGCACATAATGTTAAAACATTTTTAAGATCTCCTACAATTTGAAGGAAAACCAGAATTCTGAAGAATCACAATTCAGTCGACTGAAGCCCATATTCCAGTCGACCGAACCAATTTTTCTAAGTTTAGTCGACCGAACATCCCAGTTCAGTTGACCGAACGTTCGGGGTTTTCAAAAAATAGAAAAGCCGAACTACATTTATTCTCTGTTTTCTCATCTTATATCTCTCGGTTTCTCTCCTAGGGTACGAACACTTTGGCTTTTGGTCTTCAAAAAGGGTTCCAACTAAAACCCCTATTTCATTTCCACCATTCAACTTCTCTAAACCCTACTTTTCTTTCTCTCAAATCCCTCACTCATGGAACCTAGGGTTAGAGGCGGCAAGGGAAAGTCCATTGCAAGAGAGGATTCAACTGGCGAGAATGACCAATGGTTTAACTTGAGCAAAGCTGAAATCCTCTACAAGCACCATCTCCAATCTCTAGATCCCATCTTTGGTAATATCATTAACATGAGATTCTTGGATTCCTATTTTCCTCGTGTCTTACGTCTTTTTAGTAGAATGGGTTGGGAGCCATATGTTTTCTATCAACCAAAGGGTGTGTACCCTCCACTTACCTGGCTATTTTATGCAAATATTTCTCAAGAACTTTTCCCAAATCCAAATGATCGTTACATTCACTTCACCACTTATCTCTATAGAAAAACCTATAAACTTTTCGATAAGGACATAACCACTTTTTTTAGAATGGGAAGAGGAGATATTAGACGTCCACAAATCTCATCTCAATCATGGATCATGGCTCACGAATTTACTCCTGAAACATTTTTACTTATGATCACGACTGAGCCCCCACTCAATTTTGCCCTTCTTCCATCTTATTCACAACTCACACTCGAGGCTAAAATTTTGCATCTCATCATTACATACAATATATTTGTAGAGACCAAGTACATGTTTATTTTATTTTTTATATTTTTAATAAGAGAAGAGGCCAAAATAAATTTTGACATGAAGGCTATAAAAATTTTGCTCGTTAATGGTTGAAGTAGTGATATGTGAAAATGAAATTGGGATATATGGTAATGAATGGAGATTTGGGTTGAATTGTAAGGAAATTTGCAGAATTCAGTTTCAGGGTTCACCGCTCGAGCTGTGGGGGTCGGCTCGAATGGACTCTCGGGAAAATGTCAAGAGAATTCTAGAACATTGGAGAAGTTTTGGGAGCATATATTTATATCCTATATATGTGTGTGTATTACCCACGTGAGAACCCATTCTTTTGGGTTTATGATTTTCTCCTCTTCTTCCCCTTTTCTTTTCTAAGCTCTAGAGAGAGAGAGATTGAGAGAAACCCAAACACAATAACAAACCCTAACCCTCCACCAAAAAAATTGATGGATTGAAGCAAGATTGATAGCCATAGGTGATGGAAACCAAGCTTTGGAGTAAGGAGATAGTGGATGGAGCATCAAAAGAGCAAGAACATCCACAACCAAAACCCTAAGAAGGAGAGTCTGGAGGAATTTCATGCTTTTGAGCAAATTCGAGGTAGGATCTAGATTCTCTCATATGTCTTTGTTGATTTTGGTTGATATTTTGCTTACATATATAAAAACCCAAGTAGATTTCATATGAGATTTGAATATTTGATTGGTGTGTGTGTGTGAGTTGAGTTGAGTTTTATGAAATTGAGGGTTTTAGAGAAGTGATTTAACCATGTCTTTGAGAAATTGTTGTCGAAAGGAGGGTTATGAGACTTTGTGTGAGACCCTGAACCTTGTTCCTTTTGAGTTATTTATATGCATGACATGTTTCTTTAGTAAGTGAATAGCCTCGATGCATGAGTTATGCATTAAAGTTGTAGAACAGCATGTAGAAATATGTTTTACGCTTTCTCGGACCATGTTTAGGCTTGTTGGGTTGGTTTTTGGGCTGAAAAACCGTAGCAAATTCCAGTACGCTTCTGCCCTATAGTTTCGTCGACTGAATAGTGCTATTTTCTATTTTTTATAAATATCCCAGTGGCGGAGATATTTTTTTAAAATCTTTCTTCTAGGCTAAGAAACCCCTTTTCTCTGCCTTCTCTCTAGCTTTGAGGGCTCGGGGCTTAGTTTTGGGTTGATCCCTTTGTGGATCCATGCTATCGGGGCCGAGGGCTTCGCATCCATCTAGTCGGATTCTCGTTCTGAGACCGTTCAATTTTGAGACGTCGAGTTCTTGACTCTCCGAGGTAGGATTCTAGATCCCACCGCTGTATAAGGGTGATATATGTAATTATATGTGTTTTTACCGGGTAGAAAATACATCAAATGTGATTTTCATGTATAAACCTTGGTTTTCGATAAAAGAGGGTTTTTACGCATTTTCTTAGTTGTATGCATGTTTTGGGTACGTGGTATCCGTAGTTTTCGAAAGGAGATTTGAAAATGAGGTGTTTGTGAAAATGGTAAAAAACGTCTTTTTGGAGGTTTAGAGCTAACCCATAGGGTTGAGTCTCACCTTTTAAATATTTTGTTGGAAATGGTTTTAGATCTCTATTTTGATGGATTGGATGTCTTTTATACATGTGTTGTATAATGTATTTTGTGGGTTTTTGTAGTTGAGCTACGGTGGATTTTTAAATGTTTTTTCCATTGATGTACCGTGACGGTGGGTTTGGTTGAGTTGGGCTTCCATTGCTCCTCGATGTAAGTTCGAAAATAGGTACTCTGTACCTTTGGGTTAGTCCCCATAAATTGAGTGTGTGTGGGTGCTTTGTATCCTCAGGCTCAGGTCCCGTAAATTAAGTAGTAGGTGCTCTGTACCTTCAGGCTCAAGTCCCGTAAATTGAGTGGTTCGGTTGCCTCCGTTAATGGCGTCGTTGTTCTTGACTCCGTATAGAACTTGTCATTACTAAGCCTGTGGGCCTAGGTTAATGGACGAGAGTTTATAGTTGCTACATTTGTTGGTGTGGCAGAGTCGGTACATAGGACTACATTTGATCTTTCTCCTTGGTTGTGTAGCCTAAGTCGAGCTTACTGTATTTTTACAACTTTTCCTTAACTGTGGCATGATATCTGTTAGGATGATATGCATAGTTTGAAGGATGAAGAATGTGGGGTTTTATGAGATAAAACATTTCGAGACTCGTGGTAGTCTGATAGAAAACTTGTAACTTTTGAAGAAAAACCTTTTTAGCTCCTGTGGTTGAGCTTGTGTGTGTAATTGCATAGCCTGCTTTATAGCTTTACTGTCTATTTTCTATTGGATTTCGGCTCACGGTGTGGGATGTTGCTATAAAACCATTTTCAGGTGAGCATGAGGAGTTGACCTAGATTCCTGTGGTGACATAAGACTAGTTGTAGTTTCTTGTTTTGGACATGTACTTGTACATGTGGTGGCTATTTTAGAAGGCTGGTTTTGTACGCCTTGAGGTGATATACTTATCCATGTATGAGATTGCATGTTTACTATTTATGAGAGTTAAACTGTGGGGATTTTATCCAAATGTTGTACATTTTGATTTCTTATGAAAACCTTATTTTCGTAAACGATGTTTTGGTGGGCTTTCGCGTGACCCTGGTGTTTGGGGCATGACAACTTGGTATCAGAGCTCTGGGTTCGAATACCTATGAGCCATGGGAAAAAGTGTACATCACCTTGTGAAGAAGTATGTGTGCTTGATTGCATGTGTTACAACGTTTTCCTAACATAAACATGATAGCCTGTTTTGCTTGTGGTGTATACGTGGGTATGGAGGTTGGACCTTAGGATTGATTAATCTTGCCTTCGGGCGTTTAGATTAACAAACTCGGGAGCCGTGTTAGAGACGCGTTTTGCGGACGTGATTTCTAGTAAGGAATCTAAGTAGGTTATCCGGATGGACGAGTCTTTCTTGTTGGTTCTCTTCGATTTGTGAGATGTGATGACATGATCTACGTGGCTTTGTGTTAGCATGCTTATATGAGATATGTCTTTTACGTTAGCAATAACATATTGTACGAATTCTTATCCTATTATGTTCCTTTCATATAGAGTTATGTCCACGCGCCGTGGTCGAGGTCGTGGCCGTGGTTCTGGCCGAAGGGACGTTCTAGTCCCAGATATTGAGGATGCTAATGCACCCCAACGACCTATTGACGGAGACCTGATGTGTGAGTTGGTAGGCTCCATCCGACAACTGGCTGAGGCCTCTAGGGGAGAGAGAGTGTACCTGAGCCGAGGGAGACGGTTGCGATGCATGAGTTTCGCCTTCTAGACCCTCCTACCTTTTCTAGGGATCCTAGCCCCACGGTGGCCACTGAATGGCTAGAGCTGGTTACCAGGATTCTGGATACGCTTCAAATTGAGGAGGATGATCTGCGGGTTTCATTCGCTGCCTTCCAGTTGAGAGGGAGTGCTCACATGTGGTGGAAGTTCACCAAGACCACAGTGGGAGGCACCTGGGATGCATTCACAAAGGTATTTCTGGAGAAATACTTTCCAGCAACTCTGAGGGATTGCTACAGAGAGGACTTCCTGTTTCTGACTCAGGGGACGATGTCAATGGTGGAGTATGAGGCTGAGTTTACTAGCCTATCCAGGTTTACACAGGAGATTGTACCTATGGATGAGTTCGGTGCGAAATGGTTCGAGAGGGGTTTGAGACCCGCTATTCGTGACAGAGTGGCAACATTCAGGAAGAAGGTCTTTATAGAGCCGGTGGAGACTGCTATGAAAGTGGAGGACACTCTGAATGAGACGCGCAGAGACAGGGACAGTAGGAGTCAGCAAGGTGGGGGACGCACACAAGATCAGGGATGCAGGGAGAACAAACGTCGACGGACATCTGGTTCGAGTTCTCATCCAGTGGGGTCATATCCGCCACAGTCTTCTACATCCATACCTCCCGTAGCTTCAACGGGAAGGTCAGATCAGAGAGGGCTTCTTTGTCACAAATGCCAACGACCAGGGCATTGTGCGGCAGAGTGCTGGAGTGCAGTGCCTGTTCAGGCACAGTCGCAGTCGTAGGTGCAGGGGAGGGGGACCAGTGATATGTTTTGAGTGCAGCCAGTCTGGGCACATCCGTAGGGACTGCCCCGGAGGAGGGAGTATGCGGAGTATAGCTGGAGCACCTGTTGCTCTATCTGCCCAAGGATGCCAGCCATCTAGGTTTACAGAAGGAGGCACATCAGTATAGTCACGCAAATAGTCGGCAGTACAGGGCCACAGTGGATAGGCCAGAGCTTATGTTCTAGCAGGCCCCAGTTCATCCAGAGCATCGGTCATACCCGATGCTGTTGCTACTACCTCCATGATCAGAGGTACTTTCTAGTCTATAGATCATGGGCTAGTGTTCTTATCGACACCAGAGCATCACATTCGTTTATATCCTCTGCTTTTGCATCTGCTTCGGGGTTGGAAATGGACTGGTTGGGTAGTACTATGGGTGTGGAGACCCCAGTCAGTGGGAATGTGACGTTGAGTCTTGTCTGTAGATCCTGCATGTTGGAGGTCATCGGTCATTGTCTAGAGTTTGACCTTATTATTCTGGATATGATCGCGTTTGATGTCATCCTAGGGATGGACTGGCTGACCACCTATCGTGCCCTTATCGATTGCGATCTACGGATGGTGACGATTTATACACCAGTGGGAGATTGCTTTTATTTTGTGGGTGACCGGGATGAGGGTTTGAGGTCTATGCCAGGTGTTGTGCTGAACCAGGGTAAACTGGGTTCTCTCTTTGCAACTCTCATGTTGGATGAGGTAGTTGGGGTTCAAGGAGAGTTACCTCCAGTGGTTTGCAACTACTCAGATGTTTTCCCTGATGATCTTTTTGAGTTGCACCGAGCCGTGAGGTAGAGTTCTCTATTGATCTAGTTTCTAGAGCTTCTCCCATATCTATACCGTCTTATTGTTTTGCACCCGCTAACTTGTGTGAACTCAAAGTACAGCTTCGGGAGTTGCTAGACAAAGGGTTTATATGCCCTAGTACTTTGCCGTGGGGAGCTCCTGCTCTTTTCTCTAAGAAAAAGGATGGATCCTTACAATTGTGTATCGACTACCGGAAGCTTAATCAGGTGGCAGTGAAGAACAAGTACCCGATGCCGAGGATAGATGGCTTGTTTGACCAGCTGAAGGGTTCGAGCTGCTTCTCGAAGATCGACTTGAGATCAGGATATCACCAGTTGAGGATTAGGGATGAGGACACAACGAAGACTGCCTTCTGGACTCGCTATGGTCACTACAAGTTTCTGGTTATGCCATTCGGTCTGACGAACGCTCCTGCTACGTTCATGAATTTGATGAACCGGATCTTCCATCCTTAACTAGATGGTTTTGTGGTTGTGTTGGTGGATGATATTCTGATATATTCACCCACTAGGGAGGTACACGAGGATCACCTGTGAATCGTGCTACAGACTTTGAGAGAGCATCGCTTGTATACGAAGTTCGAGAAGTGCGAGTTCGGGATATCTGAGGTGAGGTTCCTTGGGCACGTAGTATCGACAGACGGAGTAGCTGTGGATTCATTGAAGACTGATGTTGTGACAGGTTAGGAGCCACCGAAGAGTGTCTTTGAGATTCGCAATTTTTTGGGATTGGCAGGCAACTATTGACGGTTCGTGAAGGATTTTGCGAGACTTGCTACATCGATGACGCGTTTGATGCGAAAGGGAGTTGTGTTTACTTGGAGTGAGTCTTGTGAGTCATCTTTCCAAGAGCTGAAGACGAGGTTGACTAGTCCGCCGGTGTTGATCATTCCAGAGCGAGGCTTAGGCTATATAGTGTACTGTGATGCATCTCATGATGGTCTTTGATGTGTTCTGAAGTAAGGGGTAAGGTTGTAGCCTATAGTTCTCGGTAGTTGAAGACGTACGAGAAGAACTACCCGACACATGATCTGGAGTTGGCAGTCGCGGTCTTCACCTTGAAGACATGGCGTCCTTATCTTTATGGTGAACTTGCGCCAACGATGATGGATGGAGTTGTTAGAGGATTATGATTTTGACTTGCAGTATCATCTGGAAAAGGCCAATGTTGTGGCAGACACTCTCAATAGGAAATCTCAAGGGTCGTTAGCTTCTGTGGCTATACATGAGTGGGACATGCTTAGAAAGGTTGAGGAGTTTGATTTGTGTCTTAGGGAGATAGTGACGGTTGCCACCCTATTTTCAGTATTTACTCGACCAGCGTTGATAGCACGTGTGCTTGAGGTCCAACAGACGGACCAGGAGGCTCAGATGATACGAGATCGTGTTGCTAGTTGAGAGGATACAGCAGGCTGGATTGTGGGTCCAGATAAGAGTCTGAGGTTAGTTGGGAGGTTTTTTGTTCCAGAGTCATGCCGAGCTGATCTACTACGTGAGTGTCATAATTCTCGCCTTGTAGTGCATCCTGGAGGCACAAAGATGTATCATGACCTATGTTGTCAGTTCTGTTGGATGGGGATGAAGAGAGATGTGATCCAGTTTGTTTCTCGGTGCCTTACCTGTCAGAAGGTGAAGGTGAAACACCAGAGACTGGAAGGATTGCTACATTCGTTTCCTATATCAAAGTTGAAGTGGGAGAATGTCACGATGAACTTTATGGCAGGACTTCCTCGATCACCTAGGGGACACGACGCCGTGTGGGTTGTGGTTGATAGGTTGACGAAGTCTACACACTTTCTCCCCATCCGAGTGAAGGATTCGGTGGAGCGACTGAGTAGCATGTATGTCAAAGAGATAGTCCGGTTACATGGAGTAGCAGTATCTATTATTTTAGACTGAGACCCACGCTTTACATCGCGCTTTTAGCAGAGTCTTCAGGAGGTTTCAGGGACGAACTTGATGTTCAATACTGCTTTTCACCCCCAGACAGATGGTCAGTCCGAGAGGACCATACAGATTCTAGAGGATATGCAAAGAGCTTGTGTCCTTGACTTCAGATGTTCGTGAGAGGATCATCTACTGTTGGCAGAGTTTTCATACAATAACAGCTATCAGTCCAGTATTGGCATGACACCGTATGAGGCTTGTATGGTAGACCGTGTAGATCGCCCGTATGTTGGACAGATGTGGGGGAGACCACAGTCTTGGGACCCGACAAGGTACGGGAGACAACAGAGAAGAGTTATACAGATCAGAGGAGGCGACCTTTAGAGTTTACTATGGGAGATCACGTGTTTCTAAAGGTCTCACCATGTAGAGGTTTGATGAGATTTAGTCGTAGCGGGAAGCTATCACCGCGCTTTATTGGACCATTTGAGATCCTCGACAAAGTTGGAGAGGTTGCTTACCGTTTGGCTTTGCCACCTCAGTTAGCATCTGTACAAAACGTGTTCCATGTTTCTATGCTTCGGAGGTACGAGCTTGATCCTTCTCATGTGTTAGAATGGGCTGCGCTGCGGGTTGATGAGGATGCCACTTATGAAGAACATCCAGTGAGGATTCTTGATACAAAGGAGTAGGTGTTGTGGGGGAGAACAATTGCTTATGTCAAGGTCCTTTGGCTTCATAACGGGGTTAAAGAAGCGACCTAAGAGCTCGAGTTTGGGATGCGTGCTAGATATCCAGGCCTGTTTACCTCGTGACCTTGTTGAGAATTTTGGGGGCAAAATTCCTTATGGGGGGAGAGTTGTGAGACCCTAAACCCTGTTCTTTTGGAGTTATTTATATGCATTACATGTTTCTTCAGTATATGAATAGCCTCGATGCATGAGTTATGCTTTAAAGTTGTAGAACAGCATGTAGAAATATGTTTTACGCTTTCTCAGACCTTGTTTACGCTTGTTGGGTTGGTTTTTAGGCTGAAAAACCGTAGAAAATTCCAGTATGCTTCTGCCCTATAGTTCGGTCGACTAAACAGTGCTATTTTCTATTTTCTAGAAATATCCCAGTGGCGGAGATATTTGTTTAAAACCTTTCTTCCAGGCTAAGAAACCCCTTTTCTCTACCTTCTCTCTAGCTTTGAGGGCCCGGGGCTTGATTTTGGGTTGATCCCTTTGTGGATCCTTGCTATCGGGGCTGGGGGCTTCGCATCCATCCGGTCGAATTCTCGTTCTGACGTCGTTTAGTTTTGAGACATCGAGTTCTTAACTCCCTGAGGTAGGATTCAAGACCCAACTGCTGTATAAGGTTGATATGTGTAATTATATGTGTTTTCAGTGGGTGAAAAATACACCAAATGTGATTTTCATGTGTAAACCTTGGTTTTGGGTAAAAGTAGGTTTTTACACCTTTTCTTGATTGTATGCATGTTTTGGGTACGTGGTATCCGTAGTTTTCAAAAGGAGGTTTGAAAACGAGGTGTTTGTTAAAATGGTGAAAAACGTCTTTTTGGAGGTTTGGAGCTAACCCGTGGGGTTGAGTCTCACCTTTTAAATGTTTTGTTGGAAATGATTTTAGATCTCCATTTTGATGGATTAGATCTCTTTTATAAATGTGTTGTATAAACTATTTTGTGGGTTTTTGTAGTTGAGCTAAGGTAGGTTTTTAAATATTTTCCATAGATGTACCGTGATAGTGGGTTTGGTTGAGTTGGGCTTCCATTGCTCCTCAGTGTAAGTCCAGAAACGTGCATAGCGTAGGTGCTCTGTACCTTCGAATTAGTCCCCGTAAATTGAGTGTGTGTGGGTGATTTGTACCCTCGGACTTAGGTCCCGTAAATTAAGCAGCAGGTGCTCTGTACCTTCAGGCTCATGTCCCATAAATTGAGTGGTTCGGTTGCCTCAATTAATGGCATTGTTGTCGTGACTCCGTATAGAACTTGTCATTACTAAGCCTGTGGGCCTAGGTTAATAGACAAGAGTCTATAGTTGTTACCTTTGTCGGTGTTGCAGAGTCAGTACATAGGACTACATTTGATCTTTCTCCTCGGCTGTGTGGCCTAAGTCGAGCTTACTGTATTTTTATTGCTTTCCCTTAACTGTGGCATGATATCTGTTAGGATGATATGCATAGTTTGAAGGATGATAAATGTGGGGTTTTATGAGATGAAACCTTGTTGAGACTCGGGGTAGTCTGATAGAAAACTTGTGGTTTTAGAAAGAAAACCTTTTTAGCACCTGTGGTTGAGCTTGTGTGTGTAATTACATAGCATGCTTTACAGCTTTACTATCTATTTTCTATTGAGCATCGGCTCACGGTGTGGAATTTTGCTGTAAAACCCTTTTCAGGTGAGCCTGAGGAGTTGACCTAGATTCCTATAGTGGCGGAAGACTAATTGTAGTTTCCTATTTTGGACACGTACTTATACATGTGGCGCATGTTTCAGAAGGCTGGTTTTGTACGCCTTGAGGTGATATACTTATCCATGTATGAGATTGCATTTTTACTATTTATAAGAGTTGAACTGTGGGGATTTTATCCAAATATTGTACATTTTGATTTCTTATGAAAACCTTATTTTCATAAACGATGTTAGGGTGGGCTTTCGCGTGACCCTGGTATATGGTGCGTGACACTTTGAATACAATGTTTTGTGATTGGAAAAGGCGATTTAAAGCTTAATTTTGAATGTTTATGCATTTTGGGGTTTGGAAATCAAAACAGGGGCAAATCTGGGGTTTTCTCGGGCGACAGCGCACTCGAGCAGAGCCCTATCCGCTTGAGCGCTCAACTGGTAGAGAGTTGGGCACTCGAGCGCCCGACGTCCGCTCGAGCAGACTGACTGCGCAGGGCCAACTTTGTTCGATCATATCTCCCTCATCTGGACTCCGAATTGGGTTGTTCTTCTACTCAAATTGAAGCCCCAGAAGTCCTCTTTGCTGCACGATGACTCTCACAACATAATTCATTTTGTAGAAAAAGTTATGATTAAAATAGTGAGGGTATTTCAAATTTTCTTAACCATTTTCCACCTGTTTTTGGCCAAATGCTTTTAAAAATGATATTTTCATCAATATCAAACCTTTTAATCAAATTTCTTATCCCTTGGGTTATGGGTTGACCTACCTCACTACACTTGGGTTAGGATGCTAGTATCATACCGATTGACGGTGCTTGCGATAAAAAAATGGGTTTTGATATGTGACTAAGGTCTTGA
>JAULJZ010019961.1:0-15787 GCA_032270985.1 Heliamphora pulchella
ATATTAAGGGCTACATGCTTAGTTCCATTTTCGAAACACCCGAAAGTAGACACAACAAGTCGCATGCAGGGAACACCCTATCTCTTACTCGCATATTCATATTGAATTCATGCTTGTATTTTTGTTTTATGTTTTTTTTTTTCCTTTTTGATATGCAAAAAAACAATATTATTGAAAAGACAAAAAAAAGGTACGAAATTTGGAGGACCAACAACCCACCAAAGAAGGAAATACAAGAAGAAAACAAAAAGAGGAAACAAAACAACAATTCTAAGGCTATGGGTTGCACAATGCACTCCAATATCTAGTGATAAAAAATAAGGACATTCCCCCAAAAGGGAAAGATACTAAAGGCCAAAAAGATGACAAATAACACTAGATTTGTCATATCCTCTATAACAAATAGAATATGCTTAAAGGACCTCCCATCTTTATGTTTTCGACAAAAAGCGATTAACGGAGAAAAAGATATTTTGATTCCCATTTGATAGCTAATTCCCACATGCCCGTTATTTCCCTTCCACCATTTTATGAATAGGCCTATATTCTTGGAATTTGTGAATCATTTATCATACATGCTTCCGGTCCCCCTTTTCAACAAGAGAACAAACGTTTTCCTAATATTATGTTTGAAGGTATAGGAGGCTCCCCAACTCTTACTTGAGATTCAAACACTTTTGTTATCAATACTAGAAATGCAGTTATAGCCACTCTCGAAGTAGGGATAAATATCATTATGTTCAAAAAATATGCATCCACACTCCCTTTGGCCCATAAGAGTGTGCGTGCAAGGGGCGAAATGTAGGTATTTGTACCCCACATGAATTGCAGTGTCATCAACTAGAAGTCATCACCTAGAAGGGTAAACTCCACATCACAAAGCATGAACCTTGCCTCGCTGGCCTAGCTCGACTTCATTCCTCACGCACTTAGGTGCCTTGTCCCCACATTATTTTATCACTTGATATGTACTGTTGGACCAATTTCTTAACAACTTAAAGCTTTTGGAACAAGTGTTGATCTAACATAGTAGTGAAGCTTTGGTTTTTGAAAGGCTTTGGGTTCAAATCTATGTGTCTAAATTAGTTTTATATTTGCATTTTGCTTCTATCTGTTTATGGATATTTCCATCTCCACATGCAAGATGACTTTGCACATGAATGAGGATATTGGATAACTTGATATACATTGTTTGGTTCATTTCATAGTATATTAAGCTTTTAGAATAATTTATGATTTAAAAAACATTACTCAACTCAGATTGACATAGTTTCCTTACAAAGATCGTCTTTTACCAACTGGAGTGTTAATCGCAGTACCAGCCATAGTAACGATCATGGTCATGTGTAATGAGTATTAAAAGAATCGGTCAGTTTGTAACGAGAATTGGTAACCGCACTCGTATTTTTGTTATTAAGCGCTAGGAAATAATATAAATTCATTGATAAGCATATTCTAAACTTATCTACTATAAATTAGACATTTATAAGTGTTTTTAATAAACATTTTGACAACTAGTTTTGAAGACAAAGATAGAGTTTTAGAGAGAAAAGCGAAACGAAATTATTAGGTTGTCTCGGGTCATTCATCGGGAATATTGGCCGATACAGGCCGATACAGACCGATACGGCACTAATATGCGATAGTATCAACCGATATGGTCGATACTCTAGGAATTTTCTACAACTACAATACAAGAGATTCGGATACATAACGGTATCGGCGATATTTAAAACTATGTTACCAACACTATAAAAGAAACATCATAATTATTTGATCCGATATTGGTGCCTTGCTGGCTTTGAAGTTCTTCAATGCTATTAATACCTTTACTTTTCCTTCTTTAAAGAACCCCAATCATTCCCTCATTTTGCCGCAACAATAGTTAACTCAAAACCGTCCAATCTAGTCTTTGAGCCACACAACTCATGAGCCCACAAAAATGATATACAGCCAAGCTTCTATAAATACTTCTACCTCACCATCTACATGGATTTGGAAGTCAATTGCAAGTTTACGAGTTTTATGAATGTAGAGCACACACAGAAGAATAGAATCAATAAAGTCCAAGTATAAGCCAAACTTGGGCATCTTCTACGCTAACCAAGTTGAGCCAAACAAGAAAATACTTAAGATTGCTATGAACTTGAATAAGGTTATCACTTTGCCCTCCATGTATTCTTAAGTGTTTTGGCTCGGCAAGTGAATGACTCCATGACAAGGTTAAGGGCACAAGGATAAGTGCCTCCGTAGAGTCATCATTAAAGGTAGAATAGAGAACAAAAAGTGTCAGACCTTGAGTGTTTGGATTAAGGCTAATTAATTTCTTTCCTAATTTATAATATATATGCCAAGTTGTGTGGCTTGCTATGTTATTCCGGTTCTCCATCCACAGTTCCCCAGTGATAATGTCCATAAACGTTTTCCTCTCTTCACAAAAAAATCATCATCATTGCATCCCTTAGTCATTGTGCCCATATGCACCAATTTGGGGTTTTAAGTTAGTAGCATAAAATATAGTCTCTAATTCCACCTTCACGGATGGACAACTGTTTTGCCATGGCAAACAATGTTCAATAGGGTTTGCTAATTCAATGCATTTGTGATCTCTCCATTACATGGATTTTTCAAATTCATTTTTCAAAACATGGGAAAGAACAGATATCTAAAATGTCCCAGCAACCCCCAATCAAACCTACCAAACCAGCAAAATCTAGATCTCCACTCCATCCTATTATCTGTATAGTCACATGAAGGGCAATTGTAAGAACCCCAGCAATGAACTAACACAAGTTTTATTGATATAAAATACCCATGCAGGGGTAGGCACTGTTACACACTTACACGTTGATGAAAAACAGCAAAATCAGAATTACAGAACACGATATTCTTGAAATGACAAAAGAGTCAAAAATGTCAAATAATTCACAGCTGACTCAAAAATGTCAAATAATTCACAGCTATGCATTTACATGAGCTAATATCGTAGGAATGTATTTGTATAACGCTAGAACTTTTCCATATATTTGTGAAGTTATAAACACGGTGTTTCCTAACAAAGTGAACGTTGGAACTCAGAGTGGTGCGTTTCAAATAAACAAGACTAAATGAGCTTACTAGCAAAGTGATTAAAATACAAATAGATTGGGGTTTCAAAGGCATGAATTCAGTTACTTCAAAACCATTCAGCACTTCCTCAAATATTCAACAAATGCAATTTTTCCCTCCATTGGATGACCTTTACTAGCATCACAATACACCTCTGGTGGAAGAAGTTGAATTAGCATTTAGCAACACGATTTTTCTCTCACCTCCTCATACCAGAATCTGCGACATATCATCCCAAGGCAATTTCACCAAGAAGAAATGGTAGATCCTTGTTATTTCCAAAACCCATATAGTCAATTAAAAGCATTCTAACACAACAGAATGGTGCCACCCAATAGTTTCCAGCAAACGGTCACAGCCACAATGCAATGCAAAACAAACAGCCAATGTTTTTGTCTTCCCCCTTCACATGATATGCTATGGTAGAAGTAAATGGAAATCAAGTCTCGTCGTCTGAATCATACCACTGGTATTAAGCTTCTTGTGAGTCATAGTCTAAGAAAACACCTTAACTTTCTAAGGAACACATGCACATTTCGATTATCGTTTTTTTAACAAGGGCAATAGAAGTACTACTAATTAAGAGAAAGCGAAAGAAAAACCATTTAAAAGATTCTGCAAATAGAAACAAAATTAACCACTTTAACTTTCTCTCCAAAAAGTAAGAAAATGGTATCATGTGCAAACTATAAATGGCACTCATATACATTATTTTAGGAACCCTAAAGCCTAACTTCCTTTTTTTGGAATTGCAACTATTTACAATAGATATTATGATTTCATGTTCACACCTTACTTTCATCATATCGTACGTGAAAAATGATTTCTTCCAATTTTGATACAAAAGGGTATAAATATATTTGTAATAGAAAAAATTCATATACTCAAAGTATTAAGATTAAAACAATAATCATGTGTCAATGTGTCTTTGTTGTGTTCCTATCATTATTTTTTGAACGTTGACATTTTTACTTATCTATATCATGTCATATCTAGGGTTTGTGACTTTATTCTTTAGTTGTCCTTCTTCAAAATTGTTGCTTTAAATATCATCAATTGAGTTTTTAGGAAATAGATCCAACAATGCATATCAAGTTAACACTCCTTATGTTCGACCCTGTTTCACACGTAGAAAAAAAAGAAGCTAAACATTGATGTCATGTAAGATCGCTTATAACAAGACTTGAACAATTAGAGTTTTGATACCATGTTAGATCACCAATTTTTCCAAAAACTTGAGGCATTAGTAAACAGGTCCAACAATGTCTATTGCCCATCAACGATCACGCTAACAGTTGTATGGGAGCAGATAAACTAATGGCAGCACGCCATGGAGACATTGCCAGCAGCGTTATTGGCATTGGAGTCATGTTTGCAAAGGATCTAAGAGTTAACCTAGTATCTGAATTCTACAATATATTTCCTCAAATAATGGAAACTGAATTTCATTTCATTCTAAACCATTTTATAAAGGAAACAAAGTCTAGCAGTTAGTTGAAAGAAATCACTCATTAAACTGAAAGAACCACAGATATCCCCCAACAAAAGATGTGGCTAGGGTAGTTTTGAATTGACAGCAAATCAGAAGTCATTTGTTCTTACAAAAGAAGCGGGGAGAATAAGAATTCATATCAACCAGTATGTCACCTCAATTCCAACCTTGGACATATTGTCATTGCACAATAGAGATAGCCTTTTTTGACAAATCAATAGTCATAAAGGGTGTGGGTACAGAAAAGGTAAACGAAAAACAATTATCACTACGAAAGGACAATAAGAGTCAATCAGTCATGCAGGAAACTGAAAAATCTAACGAAAGAAAAACCTGAGTGGCAACCAAACCAAACTAAATAGAATCATTTAAGGTAAATCATTGTTAATTTCATTAATTAAAAAAATATGGAAAGATCAAGTTAAAACGACACCTGTGCACGAACATATTCAACATTTTTTATAACAAACTCAGTCTCTTGCTCTTCACGTTCAAGGAAATTGCACATATCTATGGCCAAATTCTCCTCAGTATCTCGGCAGCAGACAACAGTGAGGTCAATATCTCCGTCGGGAAGATATGTCTTCAGTGGCACTGAGCCAAACGGGAGGACCTGTGAAGATTATTCAATCTATTTATTTTTTCGACTTGGTAAATAGCTTTATGAAATAGTTCAGTTAACTGAACTAGGTAAGCCTTAACCCCAATTACTATATCAAAACATGGTTCTTGTTTCCTTCTAAAATTATTGAGTTAAAAATTGCTGTCAGAACTAACAACTAAAGTAGTTATCCGCAATGAAGTAGTTTGAAACGTGTGAAGTGTGAACGTAATCAATCTATGGTAATTTATGATAACTTGCACATGATTAAAAAAGAAAATTTCAGGGGAATTAATGGTGAGACAGAATGATTGAATGTTCTCACATGCTACAAAAAGGAGGAATATTAGCTAGTTACTTAGAAACTCCCATGTTGTATCAGAAAGCTTGTCAAAAAATCTAAAAAAGATTCTCTGACGCCCGTTCTTCAAATGTTGGAAGCCACAAAAAGGAATTTCCAGCAAGCAAGTCCAATGTTCAATAGTTATATTTCTTGATCTTCTCGTAATGGAAAGACAATGACCTCTGGAAAGCTAAGGCAATGTTCATATGATAAAGGAGCAAAGCTCAAAAGGGGAAAAAAAAAAAAGGCTCCATGAGGCTCAAAAGCAAGAATCCCAAGGACAAGAACACTTTCCAGAGCTTTTCTAATGGTTCAAAAGGAACAAAAGAATGCCAAAATCTGTAGACAAGGATTACTTCAAGTTACCCAGTCTCCAATCACTTCAGTCCCTTCAGTCTATTATTGTGCATTTCAGGACAACAAAAATTGGCATGCTAATCATTTCAACTAAGATCGTGAACCAAGGTATTGTACCAATTTATTGTTTTGGCTAGAATTTTGGAGTGTGTTTGTCCACCAAAAGCAAGAATTACACTTCTAGAATGATAACCAGCCATAAATTCCCAAACTTTTTGCTAAAATAATGCATGTTCACTTACATAGAGCAATAAAAAATTGTGAACCCCTATCCCCCATGCTTGTTTCTTTGCCAAAATCTTTTACATTCTAAATAAATGTATAGGAGAGCAGTAACATCCTCATAAACCTGACTGGTGCTATGCCAACATTTTAAGCATGATAATAGACAGTAAATGTTCTTGTGTTTGTAGGGGATATATTTTCTAGCACCAATGTCATTGCAAAAGCTTGGGAGAAAACCAGGCCAAAAACGTTAAACGAACAATGGATTGTTTGTATTGCCATGAAAAATGAACTTATGAAAATCATGCAAAGAAGAAAGGAAAAAATATAGGTAGAACATACGTATGAAGTATAAATTTGAAAAGGAAAATGGAAACTAACAACGAAAGAAAGGAAACACTTGGCCATACATTAACCCGTTTGGTTATTAATAAGAGAAAAGAAAAGAAATGATTATGTTTTCTCTCAGAGAAAAGAAAAGAAATTATTGTATTTTCTCTCCTTTTTGTTTCGATTAATAAGAAAGAAAAGAAAATAATTTATCTTCTTTCTTGTTTGGATAGATGTCATAAAAGAAAAGAAAAAAAATAGTACTAGTTATTTTACAAAAATAACCTTTTTATTGCCATTATTTTTTTACGTCTTTATTTTTTAGATGGGCAATTTAAGTAGTACAAAAAGTAACTAATCACCTAGAATCTTTCTCTCCAAATCTCTCTAATTTGGAGAGATTTAAAAAGAGAGGTTTGAAGGGATAATACTTTCTCTCCATTTCTCTCATATTCTCTCCATTTCTTCCCTCTTTGATAAAACAAACAAGAGTTTTGGGAGGAGAGAATTTCATTTCTTTTCTTTTCTTTCCAAATCACTAAAACCAAATGGAATATCAACACCTTAATAAAATTATAAAAAAAAAATCAATTGCTTGTATAATATTCTCACCTCTGTTCCAAAATATTCTCTAATTAGCGTTTGAAGGTAGTTAATAACTTCATTCCTCCTGTGCTCAGAAGCCATAGTTGGCTGAATGGTAGACAATATCTCTTGGGCACTTTGCTCAGCTTCCAGCCAAGAATGAGGACCAATTAACATTTGTGAGTGTGCATTGACCAAAGACGAGGAAGAGGCCAAGGATGATAGATACTTTCCTTTCATCACTGAAAAAGGCTGAAGTCTTGGTGCCCAGAGAAAAACCACAGAGACCTCACAAACTCAACATCCAATCAAGATTATACAAACAATGATGTATAAATCACTGTCAGCGACCTCTGGAATGGAGGATCTGATGAATCTAATGGTTCTCAGCAAAACTGAAAAAAGGTGGTTGTGTCCTTGTATTAGGGATAGCCTAACAATAATTTAAGAGTCTTCCAATAAAGTCTTAGATGGACAAATAGAGGTGAAAATGTTAGCGAACAGATGGTAACTTACTCGTTAAAAATTGGGGGTTTACAAGGAATTGAGAACACTGCCAGTAGCATTGCCTCTTTAAAAAAGCTCCAACACACTTCCATTTTGTGAAGCTATGAAGACTGTCTCTTCAAGAATCACTGTATTCCAATACACTGAAGCTTTTTGGAGAAACCATGGGCTTAGAAGCTGTTTAACCATACACAATGAGAGTTCCTTGGGAAATTTGGGCAAATTAAGATTCCTTCTGGAAATGAAACAGAAAATGCAATAGGCAATCTCAAAGATAAAAAGGAACTAGGGTCTCCTGCTTCAGGTGAAAATGGGATGGAAGTTTCCACACAGCATGGTGAGGAAATCAGGCGAAATGACAGAGATATAAGATAACCAAGGAAGAAAAGGAAAAAAAATTAGTCTTCTCCTAGAGAAAGTAGAAATGAGACCCGTTCGAGGTTTTCAGGGAAAAGGAATTGAAATGAAGAAACAGAAAGGGGGCAGATTCGAGTAATATGAGAACAGATCATATCATTGAATGGAGTCTGACTACCCAAAGGAAATGCCTAGAATCGAGTTTGACCAGCAAATTAAGAAAAAGAATATCGATTTTGAAAATTGAAATGATTTTTATTTGTTCAATGGCATCGAAAAAAAAAAAAAAGGAATGCAGTGATTATACTAGTGGGTTACAATGGGAAAGTGAAATTGTGCTGCTTTCCATGTTTGCAATAATGCATGGCGGGCATAAATAACAATTAATGTACCCTTGGTACTTTCCCATTTTGGCCTCCCACACTAATTACTGGTTATGCCCACATACCAAGATAATTATACATTTAGTATCCCACCTCATTACTAAGTCTGAGGTCATTTTCATGCTAATAACTGTGAAATGCATTAAATTCAGAGGAATCTTCCATTACTCGTGTGCCAACACTCAGGCGACCTGTCAAGTACAAATTAAAGATGCAATTTTGGAGTGCTGTGAGCTGTTTGGGAGGGTCCAAAACAGGGGCCAGGAGTTAAACAACTAATCTACTTCATGTAACACTTCCCTCAATAGCTACACAAATTTTCCAGAAGCTCTTTCTTGCTTGAAAATAGTTTAAATGGTGTCCTGTATTGTAATGTT
The DNA here is from genome assembly GCA_032270985.1 of Heliamphora pulchella. NCBI lineage: Eukaryota > Viridiplantae > Streptophyta > Magnoliopsida > Ericales > Sarraceniaceae > Heliamphora > Heliamphora pulchella. The sequence goes on from JAULJZ010019961.1 coordinate 8,666, forward strand.
TACAATTTTCTATTTTTCGTTTAAAATAAACAAAAAAACATGTTTTTGTTTATTTTATAATAAAACGAAAACAACAAACATATTGGCACATAGATGTTTAGAAAGTAGTGGTCAGAGGTGGTGACCGGAAGTGGTAGCCGTTAATGATAGCAAGAGATAGTGATGGTGATCGGAGCATGCGGTTAGAGGCGGTGACCATATCTGATGGTCAAAGGTGGTGATCGGAGGTGGTGGTTGTATATAGTGGTCGGAGGTGGTGCCTGGAAGTAGTGGCCGGAGGGGGTGGCCGGATGAGGTGGTTGAAAGCGGTGGTCGGAGGTAGTGGTTAGAAATGGTGGTTGGAGGTGGCAGGAAAAAAAAATAGAATGAAAATTTGTTTACAAAACAAATGAAAACACATTTTTTCTGCTTACAAGAATTTAATAAATTTTGAAAATTGTTTATATTTTTTTGAAAACAAAAATAATTATCAAACATATTTTTGTTTGCAGTTTACAGAAAATTTAAAAACAAAAACAAAAAACAGTAAATATAAACGTCGCCAAATGGGGACTTAAGTGTTTTGTGCAATTAAAATTTGACGGTTACTTTATTTTCTGAACACTTACCGTTAGCACCCTTTTATTTTGCTGGAACATAACACGGTAACAATATACTAGATGAATTAATTTCTTCTTTTATGGTTTTTGTATTTAATAATGCATTTGATAAATGCTCTACAATGATACAATATAACACCGGCACTACTGGTATATGATAGACACAATTGGAACTGAACTTTACAATATCGCAGCTTACGGAAATTGAATCTGACTTGTCCATTCCATCACCGTTCCTCCCAAAGAAGGTTTCGCAAATTATGTTAGGATCTAATAAATAAAGCACTATATCACAGTTCAAAGTCTCCAATTCTAGCTTAGTGAAGATTGAACAAGCATAATCTAGTTGGGAAACAATTCCTGCATCACGTCTTGATTTTATTCTGACATTTTACTCTGATAGTTTAATTTTTTTGGCAATTCCAAAAACCTGTTCTGAAGAATAAAAACTGGAACTCACACAATTTGTAATACTTGTTTTTAAGAATAATCTCATTTTTTCAGCACAAGCATTATAAATAATATTGTTATAATCTCAATTCCCAGCAAAAATATATCAGGTCAAACTCTTAAAATATGCATATGCTTGCTCATTATATAAGAACTAACTCAAATTTAAACAGTAACTTTTCATCTTTCCATTGCAAAGATGTTTAGAATTGTTTGATATAAATCTGTATAACAAGATAGTAGAATTTGGCGTGACATTTTATACAGGTGTTAAAAATTCAACCCTTGAAATGACACAATCTTGGCCTTCTTTTTTGTTCTCTCTTCTCTCTTCTCTCTCATGTTCTACTATGTAAAAATAAATAAAAATAAAAATCATTAATATTATTTCTCCTTTTACTAATCCAACAAAATAAAAAGAATACTTTTATTAATTATCTTTTAATTTTTTTTTACCTCTATTAGTTAGCAAACAAACAAAATCATATTTTTTATTGAGTACCTTAAAATTATCCGATTAACTAATTATTGAATTATTGATAATACTTTACATTTTATTCTTAAAGTACTAAGATTATATAATTGAGTGCCTTTAGGCATAGGTTCATAGTTAGCATGCTACATAACCCTTCTTTCAAAAGTGATTCCTTTTCTATTCTTTTTCTTTTTCTTTTTATCTTAAAGAAAATAGCACCACAACTGGGACAAAGAAGTCCAAACTCACATGCTACTTGCAAAATTGGTTCACTTTTTTGCATGCTCAAGAACCAATTACGTCTAAGATGCAATTTCTATTTGATGAGCTCAATGTAAGTCAATAAAGCCGAGTTGAATGCATGGAAAAACATTCTTTTTGACAAGTGTTTGGCGCTATTTGAAGACTTTTACACTGCAAATGACAAATGGCACTAAAAGACAAGCCTAATTGGTTGTTAACGAAGGTAGCTTCACGACACTTGGCACTAAGACAAAACCAAGAGGTGGTTGATGGAAATTACAGAAAGGCAATATGATTTTGTTGGGGCATGAAAGTCCAAAAAGCTATTCGAAAAGTTCTACATATAAAAAAAAATTATTCTCTATAAGATTATTAATTACTAGCTCATCTAAAAGCTTAAATTGTTAGAAAATAAACCCAACAATGTGTATTAAGTTATTAAAAACTCCCCCCTCACGTGCGATCGTGTTTCGCATGTGGAGAAACAAACAAGCTTAACTAAGCAGGTGCAATAACACATACTGGACATAATGCACACTAACAAACATAACCGGAAAAAAGACGAGATTTGAATTGATGACCTCCTGTAACCATAGTTCTGAAACCATGTTAATTTATCAATTGTCCCAAAAGCTTAAATTGTTCGAGAGACGAATTTCTTTATTATTTATATCCTCAGCACACTCCCTCAGTGTGGACTGACTCTTCTCCATAAATCAGCCAAACACGTGCAAATTTTTTAAAATTATCTAGTGGACGGCGAAACGTGAATACAAGATTTATTATATATTGGTTCTGGTACCATATTAGATTGTTAATCATCAACTTATTTAAAAGCTTAAGCAGATGAAAAATAGGTCCAATAATGTATATCAAACTATCTTAACATTCTCCACTAAGGGATGCGGGTTTGTGAGGGTGCGGAGGTGGTTTTTAGGAGCGCGCAAAAGTTATTCAAAGTTATTAGTGGATGGTTATTGGTTGCGTGCCTATGAAAATGTGTAATTGTAATGCACTCTCTCTAGAACGCTTTCAAACCCATCAACCCTGAACAATAAAGTTATAGTTAGAGTGGAGTTGTAATAACTCAAGTAGTTTCTTTGTACCTATAAGCATTGGAGATTAATAAAAATCACTTTGTCAATCTTCAGTTTGTGGTTTCTTATCTTTGTTAAGTGTTCAATTTGTCATATTTTCAAATGTTAGTCCTGAAACAATGCATTCAACCTCATTCAATCACCTCGTCTGAAGTTGTCTGCATATGAAGTTAATTTGCTCCGTCTATTTTTCTTACTTGAATTCTCCACAAAAATCTTGCAGGAGTGATGGAATTCATAAAGTTTACTAGTAAGTAGCTCTACAATCTCCATTCTCGTAATAGGACGATAAACACGAACAAATCGTACAAACTTGCGAACTTATGTAGGTCTTGACCCAAGTGTCAACTTCAGGTCATGGTGGATCTGATGCTAGGGCTCAATTCCGTCACAATAATGATCAAATATCAAATAATTATCAATACAATACAATCACAATAACGCTAAACATAAAGCTCAGAACTTGAGATAAATACCCAGTTGGATTCAAAAACTGTTTCTTCCTTCTCTTATGCTTTCCTTTACCATTTTCAACGCATTCTGCCTCCTTCTTGATATCCATGGATTCGGGAAAGTTCAAACACACCATTCGAGGATAGAGAAAGAGAGGAGTGAGATGAAAGATGTTGAAATCAGAACTGTAACCCTAATCTTATAACACTCCACAAAGATGGCGAAAGATCGAGCAAACTAAATCTTGATTTTAAGTGGGCGCGGGATTGATGAGAAGGCTTTCTTGTAAAATAACCGTTTCGGTGATTGATGGGTGTCGCGAAACAAACAGTAACGATACCAAATATCACATTCGGTTGGGCTGATGTTCACTGCTATGGCTGGCACAAAACAAATAGTTACTTCTAAAATTTACCTATAAAATTATTTATAATTGAAAATAAATAATGTTGATTCACTTATATTGTGATTCTCATTTCAAATGATTTAATGTGGATTAATCTTTTCCAAATTATGAGTAGTTTTTATGAGTAAATATTTATGAAAAACCATTGCTGTGGTTGGTTAATTTAGGTTATTATGTACAATTAATTATTTAGCTATTTTAAGAATAACATGTAATATCTTTATATGGTGATTTTAGTCAACATATGTAACAACAAATATTTAATGCAATAATGTTAACTTTCATTTATTTGATGAGTAGCAGATAATTGGTCACCCACTTAGTTTTCATTGAATATTTTCTTTTATTGTAAAAAGTTATGTAAATAATGTTATATTACGGTCTAAGAGTTTTTATTAATTTTTCTTTATATAACAATTAGGTTGTTATTGTTTCGAATTGTATAATTTGACTTGTATTTTACTATAAATGATTTGATTTTAATTCTATATAATTAAAAGTCATTATTTATAGGTCAATTCATGAATTAAATTTTAAAAAAATGTATCCATGTATTAAGAATCTTCTTCTTTCTTTGTTTCTTCTACTTTACAATTTATTTTTTTAATTTTGTTTTCATAGTATCATAATACTATGAAATTCATAAATCATTAGTCATAGAAAAAATAATAAAATAATAAATAATTAAATATATAGTGCATAATTTATAAATATCGGCATATCTGAATAATAATATGAAATAGATAATAAAATAAAATATGAAACAATATAATATAAAAACATAAAGATGAATAAAATAAATAGATAAATGTATACATTTAAAAAAATGATAATGAGTACTAATTTTATAACAGCCATTCCAAAGTGAAAATGAATAATTTTTTTTATTAACTTAATTCGATTCATATATGATATACACAATTTAATATTTCTTAAAATTTTAAAATTAGTTAAAACGATTTAATTTTTAATTTAATTTAATCCTTAATTTAACTCAAAAAGAACAATGAACACCTCCAATAACCCCATCAAAAAACCGCGAAAGTTGCAGGGCCGAACCACCACCCGCCATGGTCATTCTCTCCCCTTCCCCAGTCCTTCTCCTTCCCTGCAAAACCCTACGGAACCACAGAAACCCTAACCCTAAACCACCCCGTTTCCACCGAAATTCACCTGTGAGCGATGTCCTCTGCAAATCCGAGAACCGCATCGAGAGAGGGCTCGAATTCGCTATCGGCGAATCTTTTTTCCGCCATGAAAGCGCCACGGGCCGCGACCTCGGCGTACTCGCCGCGGCCCTCTACAAGAAATCCGAAGGCGGACTCCGAGTCCTCGACGCAATGTGCGGCTGCGGGATTCGGTCTCTGCGGTATTTGGTAGAGGCTGAGGCGAACTTTGTGCTGGCAAATGACGCGAATGATAATTACAGGAGGGTCATTTTGTCGAACATGTCGCGGGTGCCGAGGGGTTCCGGGAACGAGAAGAGGTGGGCAGTGACGCATTTCGATGCCAACAGGGTGATGACAGATTGTTATCTCCAGAGGGATTATTTTGACCTCATTGACATTGATTCGTTTGGAAGTGATTCGACTTTCTTGAGGGCTGCCCTCAATACTCTGAAGTTGGATGGATTGCTTTATATAACTTCCACTGATGGTTACACTTCAGGCGGTCACCGGCCTTACCAGTGAGTTTTGACTTCACATCTCTAGTATTAGTTGGGTTCTCTTTCCCTGAGTTTTAATTGTTTAGCTTACTCTGTAGAGTATCTTATACCCATTTTCAATATTTCTGACTGAATGGATCAATCTGAGGTGGTTATTGTTAGTTTGCATGCAATAGCTCATGTATCTGAGATGAGCTGTTTACCAACAGATTGCATAGTTTTGCTATTTTTGTGTGCATTTCCATATGGAATATGTAAGGATGTGTGTCTGTTTGTTTTCTAGTTCCTTAGCTTCATATGGAGCATATGTTTGCCCTGTGCCATATTCAAACGAGGTTGGTCTGCGGATGCTTATTGGTGGGGCAGTGCGAGAAGCTTCTGTATTGGGCTGTCATGTTAAACCACTTTTCTCGTATTATTCGTACCATGGGCCTGTTTTTAGAGTCATGCTTCAGTTTAATCGTGGAAAGCTTCCCAACAGTAGGTGATGTATGACTGCAATTCTGTTCCTTTTTTATGAATTCACTCTATTATCTTTGTAATTGGATATGTTCATAGCAGGCATTATGGTTTCATTGCGTACTGCACTGGATGTGGCCATTCTCAGACACTTTCATGGGATAAACTTGGTGGCATCAATTGCCCCTGCAACGAAGCAAATGTATGGCTTCATCCCTGTAGCACCTTGTTTGGATTGAGTGATTTGGGAAGAAAAGACATAATTATGTTATCACTCCCATCATTTGTTTGGATAACTAGCGATGGGAGAAATAGAAAAAAATGGGGAGATTTAGTTCTCCTAAAACTTCCTTTTTGAATCTCTCCAATAGTGAAGAGATTTGGATAGAAAAGAAATCTTTTATGCTCATGATTTATAATGCCAATATTAGCCCTCCAAAAACAAATCCATGAAGTACTCTTAATTTAAAATAGTGTTAGTTTAGTAAATTATGTAAGGCATTAGCCTCCAAAAACAAATGCATTGAGTACTATTAATTTAGTATAGACTTAGTTCAGTAAATTATGTAAGGCGCTTTCTTTTATTTTCTCTTATGTAAACTAACCAAGAAGATATTAGTTGTTTATTTATTTTTCTAACCAGTTAATATCTTGTTGAAGACCTCTCTAGTATTCACATTTCAGAACTAATTGTGCTTTGTCCTTCTGTTAAATTATTGTTTTTGAGGCTTTCTATTTATATCTAAATTGACTTGGTACTCTGAGTCTTCATCTGCATTTCAAAATTGAATAATTACTCCAATGAATATTTCCACAAAATATCATCTTCTTACTGTCTGTATTGAGATACTAGAGCAGGGAAGAAAGATGAAAGGAAACTAAAGAGAAAACTCTTAACGCCTTGAGATGGTTTAAATAATATATCTGATTTTACTACACAATGAGATGCCACATGAATTCTCATATCTTCTTACACTAATTTGAGAATTCTAAATTTTGTCTAGTTCTTTTCAGGTTTCTAGTTCACTTGTTGTCTTAGGGCCGCTTTGGACCGGACCTCTTCACAATGCTACCTACATGTTAGAAATGCTAAATGTGGCTGAGCAATGGGGATGGATTGGTAGTGGCATGGGATTGGATCTAGAAAAGCTATTAAGGCGGATGGTTGACGAATGTGACCCTGAGTTACCACCTGGATACATCCACTTGGATGAGGTTTTCTTCGAAAACTCCACTTTTAATTTTTTGGGTTATTTGTTTCAATGTGGGGATAT
>JAULJZ010019972.1:0-15787 GCA_032270985.1 Heliamphora pulchella
ATTTGTGATTATAAGTAGTTATTTATGAAATTTATTCCATAAATATGTGTTTTGTAGTCATTGTAAAAGATCTATTGATCTTCATTCCATCAATCTAATAATGGATTCTATTTAGAAGTAAGAGTAGTCCAACTTAAATCTAAGGAATAACGTAATGTAGATTGTTCTCCAAAGATCTTTAAGAAGGCGTGTTCAACATTTGCCGAGTAATCATAGATGAGTGGCGTTATTTTATTTTTATATCTTTGTTCTTATAATAAAGATTAATAAAAAAAAATTATTAGACTTTAATTTTTATTTTTTACATATATTTCTTTGTTTGTTCAGCAATTTTCATTTCCAATAAAATCTCCTGAAGTACAGCATGGAACCCCAACAATTGTTACTATTGATCTAGACAGGAGAACTTTTTTATTTGACTAAAAAATTTAGTCACACCAAATAATAATTTTTTTCAGTGATAAGATTTTAAAATAAATAATATATTAATATTGACCATTCGTGTATCATGCTAACTTCAAATAAAAAAATGGTACAAACAAAATTGTAAGAACAAAAATATAAGTAGTGAATGATAACACTATGATAATGTGAATCAAACTATAAGCCAAAACAATGGCTGAAAACATGCTTCAAAATGAATCAAGCCATGTTGATAATATGGCAAAAAGAAATATACATATTACTTGATTAACACCATGAAAAGGGTGATGCAAAAATTTGGCCAAAGCAGTGATAAAAAATATACCTTGAACATCAAGCATTGAAAGTGATTATGGTGCCTTGTCGATTGGATTTTGGTTTGTGCCAGAATAGTTTTTTTCGGTCGATATCAACAGCAAAAATTTATTTTGGTGATAATTTTTAGCACTAGAAGGAGAGCACTGTTGGAAAAATGATTTTTAAATCATTTTTTATGTGAATATAAATTAATTGAAGGTGATAATTAAAAAATTACCATTCTATGAGTGTCCTTTGGTGACGCCTATTCAGTGTGAATAAGCGCGCCTTTTTGTTTTGTAACTATTCTGAATAGTCACGAGTACGTCTATATATATGATTTTTTTTTTTTTTTACAAATAGTTTACATGATATATTGTATGCATAGTATCGAAATCCGTTAAAGGAGAGTACAAAACATAGTTCGGTTCAACAGGCTCACCAATTGTAGTGCTTCGTCTCTAGAATTTAAATCATTGTATTCTAAAATATAGACGTTCGTGAAACTGTAAGTACCATAGTGGAGACGAATATATTTTAAGGACATAGCATCAAATGTTAGTCTGAATCTACTTTTATTATTAAAATCATACAGTCTGTAAGTCCAATTTTACAGTTTTATTTTATTTACTGCTAATACACAAAAAGCACACAATTTTTCAACAATCTTAAGACATATTCGTCTTTTACTTTTTGTGCAATTATTGTTCATGATTTCGGGGTTCTAAAGTTCTAGCGTAACTGTGACAAAAGTTGGAATCCTAGTTTTCTTATAACCTTTGCCATGCGTTAAATAATAACTAATTGTTATACATTCTTCGATCAATAGAAAATTCTGTAGTTGCACAATCTAATGATCTAGCGAATTTATAGGCGACTTGATGATATTGCTGTGCATTGAAGGAAAAAATGTTTCACATGCGGACTTTAGTTCCTTCTGAATCTAAGTTCTTTATACTTTGTTCCATGGTATATGTTAATTGAATATTGAAGAAGAAGTTTTTTTATTTTTTGTGCACTGTTTTGTAACGGTTTGCACCGTTACATGAGAAAAATAGTAACACAGTTTTGAAACTTTGAAATATTTGCGGGCTTCATTCCTTTTTATATACTGTTTTTCAAAGCATGAAATTTATAAATAGAAATCGATCTGTTGTTTGTTCAACAACTATTGCTTTGGATTGTATCGAGAAAAATGTTCCGTAGAACCAAATTGGTTCATGGATTTGGAAAGATGAGCAAGAGGAGTTTTTTTTTTTTTTTTTGATTATCTTATATGGCATTTGTTTGCTTGAGTAAAGTGCTTCATGTATATGGAATAAAAAAGAGAATTGTGCTCTCTTTCTTGGTTTGACATATATATATATATATATGCCGTGGGCACATGCATAATACAAGTCGAATAAAATTGATGCAAAAAGAGACTAAAATTGATGTCAACAAAGTATGAAAAAATAGAATTTTAAGAGTTATGGAGCGATCAATTTCAAATGAGAATAACATTACTGGACTTTTTTTTTCAAATAACTCTAAAATAGCAAAAGAAAAGATTCATCACTCCATAGAAAAAAAACTGACAATAGAGAGATATGAGTGGAACGTGGTGCTTGAATAAAGATAAGAACTGCATGTGAGATTGTTTTGAAATGGTATTACAATTTTGTTCTCTTAGTTAGAAGTTAAAAGTGGCAGTTGGATTGGGATAATTTTGAAAAAATAAACTGACATAGCTTCAAATGCCTGTAACTGCCAAATTATGGGTCCCTTAATAATAGTAAATAGATACATATATACATTTTTACAGTACAAGAAAATTCCGGGTAAAATCTCTCCACAGTGATGTGGGTCGGTTTCCGCCTTCGGTGGTAGAGAATTGAAATTGCTATAATTTGAGATTATATAGTTACTGTGATCTGGTCTTTTTGAAAAAGACAAACCAACTTTTTGAGAATTAAAATGCCACTAACAGTTTAGAATGATTATAGTTCAACTTCCTTGCTTGCCTTGTTAACTTTTAATACCCAAATGACGAATTTCTGGGTGTCCAAAATGTTGAAAGAAGATGAACTTTAACGAAATGAAGCGCATATTCACTGAATTTTCTTTCAAGAAGGCAGCGTTTGGTTGCTATGAAATGTCCAGATTATCTTTTTGGCCCGTGAAAATTTATGTTAAATTTTGTGAAAGTAAATCGTAGGAGAAATGATTTTTTTTTTCTCCCCAGAAAACTTTGGTGCCGGTTCTAAATTGATATTTGAGATGATGAACCATGAAGATGTTATGTTGAATAGTAATTTCTAGGTCTCTTTAAGGCACGTTTAGTTATGCTAAAATGTTCAAATATAATGGATTGGATGTTTGTGTAACTGTGTTTGTATCGGTGGTTTTGGAGTCTTCAGTTTTTTGGGAAGAAGATGAACAGTGTCGGTGCAATGGATGATGATAATATGGGTTAATTAAACGAAAAGTTAGTGAACAGTCCAATTTACACGTCGCATACTATTTTTCATCTAACATAAGATTTTTTAATGAGTAAAGTCCATCCGCATAAAAATTTTATCGTGCAAGGTCATTTTGAGACAAAAATACTCTTGCATCGTCAGTCGCCTTCGCAAGCACTAGCATCCTCACCATCGCATTCACCAGTGTCGTCACCGATATCGACGCCACCGGCCTCCCCTCCTCACGCTCCAACTCCTTCACCGTCATCGAAGCCTCCAGCGAGAATGCTAGTGCTAAAATGCAAATATTATTAAACAAAAAGTAAAAGGATAGTAAACCTTTCCCTGATTGTTTCTCTCTACAAGTTTATGCACAAAGATTTCTGCTACTTCATCTTCAAGAAATTCGCTTGCATGATCATCCTTCCATTTCACCGGAATGGCGAGATCATCGTATATTTACTTAACGGTGGTTCGGTTCATCGCGTTCGAAAGCTCCGACGAAGGAAACTAGGAGGCAATTCATGGTGTGTGAATTAAAAAAATAATAAATAATAAATAAGAATATTCACATGTGTAAAGTACACAAATAAATTTATCTGTATGCATATTAAACAGATGAATATCAAACAGATAAATTTATCTGTTTGAAGGGTATTTTCGAAAGAAAACGCACAATTGGATCTTGCGCGTTAAAATTTTTATTGATGGATCTTGGCGTTAAAACTTATTTTTTTAGACCTTTGGCTGAAAGCCCCTTAATTAAAATCTTGTTTAGTTGTGACACAATGTCCAAATTGTTTATTTGCCCATGTTTGCTCATATGAACTCCAATTCGAGTGTGATTTATTTTGATGGACTTAAAATTTAGTTTTCTATCTCCTATCATGTGTTTAGATTTTTCTGAAATATGAAGAATTTAACTGTATTTTCTATGGCAGCTAAAAAATGAAATAAATGTTATAATTTTGTGAATTTATCACAAATAATTTGTTATATGATTTGAATTTGGTTGACATTTTATATAAGCATATTTCATCACTTATATCCATGTCTTTTTTTATGCAAATAATAATTATGGTAATTATTGTTTAATTGCATATTTAATGGAAATTTGTTCAGATCTTATATTCGTTTTTCAAATCAATATTTTTTAGATTGATTTCGTTTGATTCCATATAAATACATGAGCATGTATAATGAGACCCGTATATTTTGAGATGGACCATGAATATTTATTTTATTCCTTTTTTATGGATAGTGGGCTTAATTTATTTGTTATACTTATATCCATTTTTGCATTAAGTAAAAATTTTAATATTATTTTTAAAATATTGCGTGTTTGGGTTTGGCCTAAATACGTATTTATGCCCTATGTTTTGTACAAATTAAATTCTTGTTGAATTTTAGTTGTTCTTAAACAACTATGCTCCACAAACTAATTATTAAAATTTGTATATAAATTTGATTTATACTCTAGTGGGTAACCAGTTGTTTGGAATGATACGTGGTCATCATTACACTAATCATAAAATCATGGTTTAAGAGTACAATTTTTTACTATTACAAAATTGGAGAAATTTATCATTTAATAAATGAATTGTGGAGGTTTATCTCTTGAAATAAAAAAGATAAATTTCGTGAATCTTTTGTAACGAAAGAGATGAAGTAACATATTGTATTGTCATTAAATGATGAGTTCATCGTATTTATGAGTTACGAGTTATGATAATAATATTTGTCTGGACATATGAATCATGTCATAAATTTTAGTGAGTATAATGATAATTTTTTGAATTACCACAGAAATGTGCGGACCCTAAATTATAGGGTGAAATAATACAAATTGAATATCTGCATGTTTGGAGATGCAATTATGTCATAAAATTCATCAAACTGAATACATATAGTAAGATTCATATTGAAATCTGAGTTTATCGCTTTAGATAAAACATAAAAAGAAACAAAGTTGCTTCAAAATGATGATATTCCAATGCAATTACACGTTGTGCCATTGAATTACAATTATTAATTGTAAGGGCACAAAATATGTGTAACTGTAAGTCTCGTCGACATAATCTTCGTAAACACAATACCATAAAACAGCTACTCTCAAATAAAAATATCACAATTGATTATAAATAGTCAAATTATAATATCGCGAATCCGCTAATCAAAAGGTTGTATGGAGAGTTAGTTGATAAATCCTTGAGATGAATGGATTTAAATTCTATGAATTAATAGTCGCCTCAATGGCAACCCAACCTATATAACTGAAGATATCAAGATCTAGGTTCAATAGAACAACAAAATTGTGTGTGACTCAATAGAATCACTATGGAGATAATATCTCATACCCATTCTTATGATAATGCAGTGATACTTGCAGCGCTATTCAGGATAAGTTATGCTTTTAATAATTCTCATAACTTGAAAATTCAAGTGGGATATAGCATGATACTCTTAATGAGAATTTACCTATATGGGTGAGAACGGGTCATTTCTATGAGAATGGTAAGGCTACATTCTCTAAAACACTCATGAAATCAGAATTTGCTCAGGGCCAAAATGGGCACAACCGTGAAAATCAGAAACTGTGTTAGGGAAGATTCTGTGTGACATTCTATTGTCTTGGCTTATACAAACGGCTGAACAGTTCAAGGCATCACATCCATTGATTAGCTAGTAAATCGGATAGTTTATCACAGGGGAAGGTTCAAGGTCAAAACCACATATCCTTATACAGAAAATTTTTGCTTGTACTCTCTTTGTGTCTGCATAGTCTTGCATTGTCGTTTGCACAATCGATCTAATTAATTTTCATTCATGTGGGGGATTGTTGAAAAAAATAATTTTTAAATCATTTTTTATGCGAATGTAAATTAATTGAAGGTGGTAATTAAGAAATAACAATTCTAGGGGTGTGTCTTTTAGTGCCACATATTCGGTGTGAATAGGCGTGCCTCTTCATTTCATAACTATTCTGAATAGTCACGACTACGTCTATATATATGACGTTTCTTTTTTTATTTTTGACAAAGAGTTTACATGATATGTTGCATACATAGTGTCAGAATCTGTTAAAAGAGAGTACAAAACATAGTTCGGTTCGATAGGCCCACCGATTAAGTGTTTTTTTCATAGGATTCAGATTATTGTATCATGGAAGAGAAATGTTCATGAAACTATAAGTACCGTAGTAGGAACGAATCTGTCTTTAGGACATAGCGTCAAACGCTACCCTTAATCTACTTTCATGATTAAAATCATACGGTCTGTAAGTCCAATTTTACGGTTTTATTTTATTTACCGCTAATACACAAAAAAAATACACAATTTTCCAACAAAACTAATTTGGAGTACATACAAATCACCTCAAAAAAATCCTGCAATATAGTATAGAACTCAATATTTGGCCACATGAGGTTTTAGCAAATGAATTTTAATGTTGTCATATGGCAAATCACATAAATGGTTAAAGATGACAAAAAGTGTCGTCTTTTATTTTAAATTGTTAATATATTCTCATGCCATCTAACTTAGATGAAAGGATTTGACCTTTACATTACTAGGGGCATATTTTTAAAAATTCATATTATATGAATTTTCTATTGAACATAATGAAAAAAGAAAATATTGATAAAGTTTATTCGACTAAATTGTAAGATGTTTTCAAGCAGAATATGGCAAAAAATAGATTTTAAAAAAATCGACAATGAAGATGTCTTGCTAATGTTATTAAAAAGGAAAATCTGAAGGCCACTTATGCCTATTTAATTTTTCAAAATTAAGTTTTAGTAAAATGCATAACATAAATGGGCATTGGTAAAGTTTTAAATTGGGTTCTAAATGTTCCCTTATCACACTCTCCTTAGGTTTTCTCCTATAGGAGCCTCCACCGCCGATGATTGCTTGGCGGGATTAGTCTCTCCCGGAACGTGGGAATATCATATCACAAGTGTCTAGCAATGGAACAAGAGGTAATACATTTTCAGAAGCGCCTAGTTCTCACAAATGATGAGGAGGATGAAATCAAACTCGAAGCTAATCTCACAAAGTTCAATGATGACAAGGGGAATTTATGTGTTGTTGGTAAGCTCTTGACCAAACGAACATTCAACTTCGAGGCAATGAAGAATACGATGATCACTTCTTGGAATCCTTCGAGAGGTGTTACATGTAAGGTGTTGAAAGAAAACCTATTTCTTTTTCAATTCAACCATCCGGTGGATAAACAGCGGGTCATCAATAATGGACCATGGAACTTTGATAACTATCTGTTAGTTTTAGAGGAGTATAATGAGAGATTACAAGCTTCAGAAATCAATCCACATAGAGCATCGTTCTGGATTAGGGTATACGACCTCCTGGTTGCATGCATGAATAAAGATGTGGGGAAGATCATAGGAGATAAATGTGGCAGATTTGAAGATATGGAGTTTAGTGACCATGGTCTGGCGTTGGAACCTTACCTCCGGATACGAGCAAACCTGGACATACGCCACCCTATTCGACGGGGTGTCAAACTTGCTCTTGGCGATGGGGAATCCAAATGGGCATCCTTCAAATATGAGCGACTCCCGCTATTGTGCTATCATTGTGGAGTGCTGGGTCACAATGAACGGGACTGTGAGTCCAAGTTGTCAAACACCAGTGGCAACCAACGTCCTCAAAACCAGTATGGCCCTTGGTTACGATTCACGGGTCCCTCCTCCTCTAAAACCAGAGTCACATCCAAGGCACAAAGGGGTGAAGAAAGTCAGCATAGAACCACACATGCAATGGTGGATTAGGAAAAATCAAAGACCAGTGACGAAGCTGGTAATAGCTTCGGTGAGGAGGCTACCAGTTGTCCGGTAGAGGGCATTTCGTCGGTGACTGTTCCTAACCAGCCGATGGCGCCATCTTCCATGGCCATTCCAGTGGCCAACACAATTCCGGCGGTGTCTCCCATGCACTCAACGGCGTCGCAACCAACGCACGAGGATAACTTCTCCCAAGAACATATCTCCTACCACCACCACAATCTGGATACCAGCCCTCCATCAGCAGCACCCTACCAGCATAGGGAAGCGGCGTCTCAGACTCTCCTGTTGGAGAATACCACCATGCCGGCGACTCATGCGTCACCGGTGGCCATCTCTTAGCAGCGCCGATCAACTGGAGCGTACCCAGTTTTGGAAAGTAGGATCATTCCAGAAATGCAAACGGCAAGGTCAACCACTAATCTCGGTACAGATGTGGGAGTCTTGCCGCAGGTCCATCTCGGCGCCAATCATACCGAAATTGTGGGAATTCAGCAGAATGTGGAATCTTCTCAGTTTTCCTTATTGCATCCTGATTGCTCGCACAAATCTTTGCATATCTCCGCTGGGTTTCCGTGTCAGGAGGGGGGAGCGGGTGACCATACTATTAAGTCAGCTTTTTCTGGTCCGAATAGGGAAAGTGATCCCGTGATTAGGGATGATTTACTGGGCGCAGATTGTCAAGCAGGGTATCTATTTAATACCACAGAAGGTAAGGTTGGGAATGGGGGAGAAGATATTTCACCTATAGAAACTGACATGCTCTCTTCTGTGTCCATCCTGATTGATGGATCCTCACAGGTCTTGACCCACTCAAATTAATAAAACTCTATAGCTAGTCCTAATCTGGGTTTGGATGGTGGGCCCGGTTTTATTATTTTCAAAGCTGGGACTTGGAGTAACTCTGAAGATAATGTTGACACCAACCATGGTTCAGGTACAAGTCGAACTAAGGCGGGTTCATGGAAAAGTTGGCATGGAAAGCACGAGGACACCCCGCGCCAGCTGAACATGAACAGTGTAAAAAACGCAAAGGAGAAGTGCTCGTGTCCGATCATATCCCATCCGGCTTGTCTGTGGGGAGTTCTAAGAAGTCCAGGAGTGCACCTATCTCTAACTCTATCCTTCAAACTCCAAAATCGGTGGTGGCTAACCCTCAGCCCCGCCGACAATTATGAAAATCTTAAACTGGAACTGCCAGGGTCTTGAGAACCTCCGGACAGTTCGTAGCCTTCAATCGTTGATTAAGGCTGAAGATCCCAACATTGTGTTTGTCATGGAAACGGAATTACCAAAATGCAAGTGAAAAACAACGAGGGTCCGATTGGGCATGAGCAGTGCTTCATGGGTAGAGAGAGAAGGCTTATCAGGAGGGCTGGGCCTTCTCTGGAAAGATTGTGATATTACTATCAGGTTTTACTCGATGGGTCACATTGATGCGATGGTTCAAGGAGATGCTACAAACAACTCTTGGAGGCTTACAGGATTCTATGGGAATCCCCAAACTTCCCTAAGGAAGCACTCATGGGAACTTCTTAAAAGGCTGGCTACTGTAGACGAGTATCCATGGTTGTGCATTGGTGATTTTAATGAAGTTCTGAACAAGGATGAGCACTTTGGGGAGGAGGACAGGGCAATCTGGCAGATTGAGGCGTTCAGATGTGCTGCTGAAGAAAGTAATCTAATAGATGCTAGCCCATTTGATTGCACTTTCACTTGGAGCAATGGACGGAGAGGACGTGACTTGGTCCGGGCCAAACTTGACAGAGGATTGATAACAGGGAACTGGGGAAGCTTATTCCCACAATACTCGATTCGCACGTTGGCATGTCATTGTTCAAATCATGTTCCCATTATTGTTCATTGCGCAGCTGGGGTATCTGCTGGAGGTGGAAAAACCATATCCAAGCTTTATAGATTTGAGAGGATGTGGATGAGGTCGGAGGACTGCGAGAACATCATCCATCAAGCATGGCATGAGCCGGTGGCTGCAGAGGGTTTATTGGTCATTAAAGAACGAATTACAAATACTAGTAGGTCCCTGGTGGAATGGAACAAACATTCTTTTGGCCATGTCCAGAGATCGATCAAGAGGTTATTGGAGACGATAAGGAAAATGAAGACTAGCCTCCCATCTGGAGACAACGGGGAGGTGGAAGCATCTTTGACAAGACAACTAGAAGAATTTTTACACAGAGAGGAGGAAATGTGGAAACAACGAAGTAGGGTGGAATGGCTTCAGTTGGAGGACAGAAATACTGGTTATTTTCATGCGAAGGCATCTTCCAAAAAGAAGAGGAACCTAATCGCGAGCATAGAAGATGGGAGTGGGGCTTGGCATACTGATCCGCATACTGTGCATGGCATTTTGACAGATTACTTTTCGAATATCTTCAGATCCTCCAACCCCAGAATCGATAATCAGTGGGCAGAGTTGGTACAGAGGAACGTGTCGGTGGAGATGAACAGTTATCTTGTGCAGCCATATGATGCACTAGAAGTGAAGAAGGCTCTCGACCAGATGGCTCCAATGAAAGCCCCGGGACCGGATGAAAAGCCTGCGGGTTTTTATCAAAGGTACTGGAGTATAGTAGGAGATAATGTGGTAGAAGCTGCCCTTTCCATTCTTAACTCATCTGTGTATGCTAAACCTGTCAATGATACCCTCATAGTGTTAATCCCAAAAGTCAAATGTCCGAGAAATGCAAGTGAGTTTAGACCAATTTCTCGCTGTAATGTTATTTACAAGATAGTTGCAAAGACCATTGCAAATAGATTGAAAATGGCTCTTTCGGATGTTATCCACGAAGCTCAAAGTGCCTTTATATCAGGACGAGTAATCACTGACAATATTCTGATTGCATTTGTGCTTTTCCATTTCCTGAAGAAAAGAAGGACTGGCAAGGAGTGTATTATGGCTATGAAGCTTGATATGAGCAAGGCTTATGACCGGGTTAAATGGTCCTTTCTAGAAGAAATGATGAAGTTGTTAGGCTTTGCAGAGAGTTTTGTGCAGTCGGTGATGAGCTGCATCACCACCGTCAGTTATAAGATCATGGTGAATGGACAACCCTCTTTGTCCATAAAGCCTTCCCGAGGGCTGAGACAGGGCCACCCACTCTCACCGTACCTTTTTTTGATCTGTGCAGAAGGGTTATCAACGTTATTGGAAAAGGCGGAAGCAGATGATGTAATTCATGGAATTCGGACAAGCAGAAATGGATAACGCATCTCTCACCTCCTCTTTGCTGATGACAGTCTTTTATTCTGTGAGGCAAACTTAGTGGAAGCACAAGCAATCAGGGACATTCTAAAGGTTTACGAGGAAGCTTCTGGCCAACAGGTAAACCTCAGCAAATCAGCTATTTCCTTCAGCAAAAATACCCCACATATCACTGTATCAGACGTCAAGGACTTATTGGGGGTCAATGTTGTGGCTGAACAAGGAAAGTATCTCAGGGTGCCATCAATGATAGGCAAATCCAAGAAGGAGATCTTCAGGCATATCAAATATAGGATTTGGACTGTTATTCAGGGTTGGGGAAGAAACTACTATCACAAGCAGGGAAAGAGGTTCTCATCAAAGCTGTGGCCCAAGCCATTCCAACCTACACTATGTCCGTCTTTAAGCTCCCTTTAGGGCTGTGTGAGGAGATAACTGCTATTATTTCCAGGTATTGGTGGGGAGGATCGGAGAAGGGTAAGAAGATTCACTGGCAAAGGTGGGATGATTTATGTAAAAGTAAAATTCATGGAGGTTTAGGATTCAGGAACCCAGAATGGTTCAATCTGGCGATGCTTGCCAAACAGGGTTGGAGGATCCTAAACAACCCCTCCTCTCTTGTGGGAAGATTCTTCAAAGCCAAATACTTCCCTACAACTACCTTTCTTGAGGCGAAGGCGGGACCAAACTCTTTCTATACCTGGAGGAGCATCATTGAGGGAAAGAAAATTTTGAAGAGAGGACTCAGATGGCGTGTGGCCAATGGTGACCAGATCCGGGTATGGAAAGACAGCTGGATCCCTAGAGGACACAACTTCAAAGTCATCAGCCCGATGAGACTCAATGAGCCTGATCTCAAGGTTGCATACCTTATGCAAGGAAACAAGGAGGGCTGGAATATGGATCTTTTAAGACAATTGTTTCTTCCCCCTGATATGGACCTTATTAGTGCAATCCCCCTTAGCCCGGGTTGTTGGAAGGATAAAATCATTTGGCACTACACACAGCATGGAAAATACACAGTCCGATCAGGATACCACCTCGCAGCGAGATCAAGTAAGGACACAGCAGGATGCTCAGACTCTTCAGTAGTAACTGGCTTTTAGAAGGGGATCTGGTCCACAAAGATTCCAAATAAGGTGAAGATCTTCATGTGGAGGGCCTGCACTAATATTCTCCCGGTAAGATTGAATCTCTTTCGAAGGAATATAATTCAAGACCCATCGTGTGTCTTCTGTGGGTAGCAGGTTGAAACTATTATTCATTTTCTGAGGGACTGCACATATGCCATTCAGGTTTGGGACCATGTCCCTAATTTGGGGGATTGGCAATATCTCGAAAGAAGAGGCAATTTTCGGCTGTAGACTGAGTTGGTTCATAGCAATCTGGACAGGGATGCTTTTACCCTTTTTTGCATGATATGTTGGAGACTCTGGACTAAGAGGAATTATAGACTAATGAGTCAAACATCAGAGACTCCGAGGGCGCCTAGGGAAATCGTTGCACTAGTAGGTCAAATGGTGGCTGATTTCAACACCGTGGTTTCTACCAACTGTGGGGGTCCCCACTCAAATCACCATTTGGTAATGTGGAAACTACCAGCACGAGATTTCATAAAGATCAACTTTGATGGGCCAAGATGTAAGGATGGAAGAGCGGGATTAGGGTTTATTGCCCGAAATGATCAGGGTATAGCCATTGCTGCAGGAGTGATGCGTGTTTGGAATTCTTTAGATGCTGACCATGCGGAAGCTGCTAGTGTAATTTTTGCATTACGGTTTGCTATTCAACGAAGGATAAGACATGTCCACCTTGAAAGAGATTCCTTAAGGGTGATTAAGGCGCTTAACTCGAATGAGGAAGATCTCTCCATTATTGGCAACCTTATCGATGAAGGTCGCGATCTTTTTCGGTCTATTCCTTCTTTTGTGTGCACTCATATTAAGAGACGAGGCAACAGTATCGCTCATGATCTTTCAAGATTGGTGCTCTCGATGGAAGGAAGCCGAATCTGGACCACGACAATTCCAAATCACATTCGAAATTTAGTTTCCAAAAATTGTATTGCTGATTAATTTCACCATGTCATTTATCAAAAAAAAAAAACATAAATGGGCATTGATGAAGCCACACTATAGATGAGTCTTGTTAGTGATCTTAATTTTTTTTTAATGAACAATCAAGTATATTTTTTTGTCGATTAGAATTCTAGCTACATATGGCTACTAAATATTTGATCACGGTGTAATGATACAAATCTTCAAAAATTCGATAACTCTCCTTCTTGAAGAGTTGGGGACATTATTTACACCATATATTATTTTTTTGTTGATGGTTATGTCAAATTTTATATAAACATGATATTTTATTTCAAATGATCTATGGAATTTAACACAGTTTCATGGACCCAGCTGTTATATAAGCATTGGATAGCATGTGCTGCCGCCCTTACAATCTTAGGCTTTGTTTGGATTGTTTAAAAAGATGGACTTTTAAAAGGTTTAGCTTCATTAAAAAGAAAAAAAAAAGAAAAAACTTTTATTTTTTGTTTTAAAATTGTAGCATTTGAAATAATAACAGATGTTTTTTGATTTTTTAGTAAAATTGTTTTTTGTATTGAAGGTATATAATTATTTTATTAAAAAAATAATTGTTTAAGATGTAAATTGGCTTTTTTTCTTAAAAAAGTAGTAAAGTTTTTTGGAATGCCTCACAGTATGGCCTACAAAAAGAAACTGCATGCTTATGCTGGACGCTTTCCAAACGTGCAAAAGCCGAAAGGAGGAATTAGTTGGATGAAATCTACATTGTTTGGATTTTAACCATTGACTTGCAATTTATTTTCTCTAAATTAATTTGCAATGTATGTGACATATCTCTAAGCAATAGACATGTTTGATATATCTAAAAGGTTTATTTATTTATTAGAAAATTCGAATTATAAACTAGTGTGTTTTGCATCTCTAAAAATTTCATCTAACTTTTTTCACCCTTTTTCTCAAAAAAAAAAAGAAAAACAAACTATAGACATCTCAAACACCAATTTTTTTTAAATAGAATAACTACAATATTTTAAATTAAAAAATCAACTCTATTATCAAAAACTAATTCGTGCTAATATTTCAAACAATATAACTTAAAATAAAAAATAAAAACATGTTAATCGTTTTAACAAAACCCCAAAAAAATAACTATTTAAGCAAATTTTCTCTAATAGTTTAATTTTTTTATTTCTCGTTTTCAAAATAAAAAAAAAACCTAAACTTCTAAAAAGTAAATGTTTTAAACATCTCAAATTTGGGGCTAGATTACGCAGTTGACATTGGTGCCTAGTCCTCATTTATCCTCTAGTTTGCTAAATTTGATATTGCTGGTGTGGCAGGACAATCAATTGATATTGTTCAATTTAAAAGTAAAAATATATTAATTATCTAACTAGTCAACTAATTTAAAAACGCTAGTTTAAAAATTAATTTACCAAACAACTTATTTTTAATTTAAATAAACTTTTTTTTAAACTAAAAACACAAAATTAACTTTTAAACCAATCACTAATCACGCCAATTTATTTAGTTGGTTTTCCTTCTACTTCGGCTCCAATCGAAGGGGCTCAAGAAAGAGGAAATGAAGTTGAAGTCAAATGCAATTTCTTCAATTGTCTTCTAAACAACTAAAATCCAAATAAAGAGAATTCATCAATTTGTTATTCAAAAGAAAGAAAATTGCAGTGAGTCCGCCGTCATGAGATGCGCTTACTTTTAATGCGTTGAGTCACTTGACAAGTCTACATGATGTTCTCAATCAATATAATAACGACTAATTTTACAATAAGTACACAAATAACTCATCTTTGTTAAGTGATTTAAAAATAAAACGTAACCCACATTGTATAAATTACAAGCCGAGAATACCACGTAACATCACCTACGTGGTGGTCCGAGAGTATCTAATAATTTGCCGTCTTCCACCTAACCAACAAATGTAGACTAACTTTATGCCACGAAAAGTGTTTTCTGCTGAAAAACACTAAACAATGTCCCATAATGCTTCAAAAGTACCAAATAATTACTTTTTGTTTTTGTGTTGCGGTTGATTTGAAGCTAAGAGATGTCACAAGTCACACCTGTTGAGTAGTTTCTTTTGTATTTGTATCCTGGGGTCGATCCAGACTTTGGGAGGAGGGGGCTCGGAGGAGAGGGCTCATTTTTTTCATTTTCGTATTATTATCCATACAAATAAAAATATATATATTAATATTCACCCTACAAAATTATTCTTAGTGTTTCTCATAAAATTTTAATTTAAGATTTTGATTTACTATCTGAAATTTATGCATTGACTACACTAAAATTAAGACTTACCTATGTTGACTTTTTTTGGGCTAGAATTAAGACCGTTAAGTGCAGCTTATTGTGTTATTTTGACCATTGATTTTTTTGGAACTTTAAGCAGAAGGCTAAAAACCGACGTTAAATTGGTTGTCAAATGGAGCCTAATTGTATCATTATACGAATCCCCCTTTTTTTCAAGTACAAAACATAGAAGGATACACATGCAATATCGCTTATTACACACAAAAGCCCAATAAACAAATAGTA
>JAULJZ010019983.1:0-15786 GCA_032270985.1 Heliamphora pulchella
GTTATGTATTTTTCATATTTAATTTTGGATGTTCTCTCTTTGTCTCTATTTTCTTTATTTGCATGCATTTAAGAAATTCTATTAAAGAACCAACGATGATTAGTAGAGGCCAACCTAACGGTTGGGTGAACGGGGTACCTAACACCTTCCCTGATTCGTACTTTAGCCCCCGAATCTTATTTCTCTGGTTAACGTTTTTAAGGTCAGTAGCTATTTTTGTTTTTCTTAGTTTTCCTCAGAAATTAAGTGGCGACTCTATTTTAAACAAAAAGAGATTTTCAAAATTTGGCTTTCAAGGTGTTCAAGTATTTTTCAAACATCTTTGAAGTCCCTTATTTTTGAAACATTTTCAAAACTCCAAATTCCAACGCCACAGAGAGTACTAAGCACCCACCACCTCGTTTACGGGATTAACCTGAAGGACCGAAGGGACCTACACTGCGCACGTTTTTGGACTTTCACCGAGGAGCAATTGCGGCCCAACTCAAAACAAACTGTCACGGCACATCTATGGAATCATTTAAAACTTAACTGTAGTTCAACTACAAAAAATTCGTACAACAGTTATACATCAACATGTATAAAAAGATATCCAATCCATTAACATGGAGATCTACTAGCATGTAAAAACATACTTCTATCAAAACGTTTTAAAAGCTGAGACTCAACCCCGATGGATAGCTTCAAACCTTCAAAAAACACGTTTTTCACAATTCTCACCAAACCTCTGTTTTCAAAACGTCCTTTTTGAAAACCACAGATATCAACACATCTGAATCATGTATTAAACCAAGAAAAGTGTAAAAACATGCTTTTTATCCAAAAAAATAAGGTTTAAGCATGAAAACAACATTTAATGCATTTTTTATCCGGTGAAAACGCATATAATTACACATAGTACCCTTTAACAACAGTAGAGTTTAGAATCCTACCTCGGTAAGTCAAAACTCGAAGCCTCAAAAATTGAACTTCGTCGAAATGAGAATCCATCCGGATGGATGCAAAGCTTACGCCACGTTTAGCAAGGATCCACAAATAAATTAACAAAATACCATACACCGGGCCCTCGAAATCTAGAGAGAAGGCAGAGAAAACGGGAAACTTAGTCGAGAAGTTATGTTTTCTAAAATATCTCCAGCCCCTGGATATTTATAGAACACGAAAAAATCACCCTCCAGTCGACTGACCTGCCTCGTCCGGTCGACCGAATGGGCTCACTGTCGACCCAATCGACTGGATCCTCCAGTCCAGTTGACTGGACTACTGGGTAAACACGGTCCTTTGCGACAAACAGGTTTTTCAGCCTTAAAACTAGCCAAACAAGCCTTAACCAAACTCAAGAAAGCGTAAAACACATCTACACATGCTATTCTACAACAATGAAACATAAATCATTCACCAAGGATATACATATAATGAAAGAAACACGTCATATATACATATATATAACTCAAAAATGAAACAGATTCGGGTCTCACAAATATATTTTACTATCTCAAGTCAAACTAGCCGTTATGCACTTAAATTTGAATTCCAGAACAAATCAGTCAACTGATGTGATAGTCCAGTCGACTGAGGTGCTTAATCAAACCAAACCTCACAAAACAGAAAGTTTTCAGTCGATTGGGGCCTTAAGTCCAGTCGGCTGAACCTGTTTTAGGTGCTATTAGTCGACTGATCTTTTGATCCAGTCAACTGAACCTGTTGTGGTTCAATTTTTGACTTTTATCAACCTGTTTTGGATGTTTGATCGTGTTTATTTGATTGAGAAAAAGATTGATTTAAACTCTTCAAAAATATTTCTCAATGTGTTTATCATTAGAATAATATTTATGACTTTAGGTTTCTTTTAAAACATTTTGACATGAGTTGTTTAGATCGATTTTGAGTTCTTATGAGCTTCAAGAAATATATTCAAAAATAGTGAACTTACATTGATCCTATATTTCAATACAAATAAAAGACTCAAAAACTTAGTTTTCAAGTTCTTTGCTCCATGGTCTTGTAGGCATAATGATTTTGATTTGAATGCATTATGGCTTATGGTCCTTGTGCTTGAAATGAATTCCTGAAATATTCTCAATTTGCACAATTAAACATCTTGGTTTGTTATCATAAAAATGGTTGTTGATATCTTGTTTAGGCCAACAATCTCCCTATTTTTTATGATGACAAAATAAGGAGCAAAATAATGTAGTAGCAAAATAATGTAGTAAAGTTATATAATGCTAACCCTCACAATATGCAACGTTACATGTTATCATGGAATAGCATATTTGAAGACTTAACAATTCTTGATTTTATCTTTGAGAGCAAAGTAAGCAATTCACATTCAACATTTATCCATTCAATATGATGAGTCATGCATTCATAGTTTGAATATCCAAGTCATGCATATATATCAATACATCCACTTGATCCAAATCAAAAGTTTTAAATTTGAAGTACATTCATTCAAAAACAAGCTAGTACATTCATTCCAAAACAAGATAGTATAATCATTCAAAAACAAGCTACTATTTTGCCTTCTCCCCCTTTTTGTCATAATAAAAAATCTAGAGAGCCGAAGGTGTCATTGTCATCAGTATCGACGGCCTCATCATCTCCTTCAGCTGTGCCACCAGCACCACCAAAACCATCATCGTCAGGTGAAGAAGTGGGATAGGGTGGAATGCTGAGAGCATCTTCGATGCGAGTTAGGCATTTGTGTACTTTTTTGAATTCTTCTTTAATTTCTTTTGTGAGAGATCTCATTAGCCTCTTTAGTAACGACTGGGTGGAATGATTTAGAGGAGGATCCACCGGAGTAGGAGTGGTGGGTGAAGTTTGATCGCTAGCGTCCTCGTCCTTGTCACTATTTGGAGCCACAGGTGGTTCTTCCATTTCTTCCTCTTCTTCTTGAGCTATTTTTGGAACCCAGTTGTCACCACGAAGATAATATCCCATGAGTTTTAGGGATTTAGCAGTGACGAAATCTGTGCGTTTTGGTGGGAGAAAGTTGGATGGAGTGGAAGAAAAATCAGAAGACTCAAAGAGAGGAGTGAGATGAGCGCCATATGGTAATGTCTGGCGAGTGAAACTTTCTTTGGCAAACATCCACATGCACATAATAGATGGAATATCAAGGCATTTGACAATGAACACACACCACATAATGAAGCAATCGAGAAAGGAGATGTAGTTTCGAGAACCACTACGGGGAAGGATGCTGTATGTTATGATCAAATGAACTATTTTGGCTGTGAGAGTGAGTTGAGAGTATTTTGGCGTGACAGTGAAATTTACAGCCGGTTTAGTCATAACCATGGGTAGGAATTTTTGAGGAGTAAAGCCTTGTTCCATAATCCAACTAGATGAAGGTTGAGGGCAAACAAAATCGCCTCTACCCATACCAAATAGATTGGTAATGTCTCGATCGGTGAATCGATAGTGTTTGCCGTAGAGATAGGTGCAAAGGTGAGTGTAAGGATCATTAGGTCGTGTTTTGGGTTCTTTGGTAAGGTTAGCATTGAACAACCGAATATGTTGCGGGAACATACCCTTTGGTTGATAGAATAAGATTGCACCCCATCCGATATTTGAACAGAGATGACATGCATAGGGAAAGTAGGCATTCATGAATTCCATATGGAAAAACTTACTGAATATTGGTTCTAGGGAACAAAGATCATTTTTGTAGAGTGTTTTTTCCTTCTCGGTTGAGAACCATTTTTCATTTTCATCTGAGGATATTGAATCTTAATAGGTGAAAAATGTTTGAAATTCTAAAACTAGGGTTTCGAATTTCTCAAATGTATGATACCAAAAAGAAGATTGAGAGAGGGAAAAGGAATGAAAGAGGAAGATTGAGTGTTTATGGATGAAAGGGATGAAAAGAAATGAAAGAGGAAGAAAATGGGAGCCTAGAGAGAGTGAAGAGTCGAGAGAGGGAAACAGAGAAATGAAAAAAAAAATCATGCGTCAATATAAATTCCGACACTTCAGTCGACTGAAGTAAAGGGTCAGTCAACTGATCGGTTAAAAACATGCAGAAATTGGATTCCAATAGGTTTTCAGTCGGCTGGGGCTTGGGCTTCAGTCGACTGGACCTTAATCAGTCGACTGGACTAAGAATTTGAACCAATTTGTGCATTCCCGAAACTTTTCAGTCGGTTGGGATTGGATTTCAGTTGACTGGCCTCCCTTTGTTTTATGTTTTGATTTATTTTACATCACTTCTCGAGTATGTAATAATCCTAATTCTCTTCTTATTAAAATAAGGCGATCCTCCTTGAGTGGTTTGGCGAAAATATCGGCCCACTGTTCAGTTATGCATACGAATTCGAGATAGATATCACCTTTTTAGACATGATCACGAAGAAAATAATGTTGTATTTTGATGTGTTTAGTTCGAGAGTGCAATATATGATTTTTAGAAATTTTAATTACACTTGTATTATCATATTTAATGAGCACAACATCATAGTTTAATTTAAAATCTTGAAATTGTTGTTTCACGTATAAGATTTGGGCACAACAACTACCCGCAGCTACATATTTGGTTTCGACGGTTGACAAGGCTACTGAATTTTGTTTCTTGGAGAACCAAGAAACAAGTGAGTTTCTTAGGAAATGACAAATCTCACTAGTGCTTTTGCGATCGATTGTGTATCCGGCAAAATCCGCATCAGAATAACTGATCATTTCAAAGGAAATGAATTTTGGATACCATAAACCTATGTCTATTGTCCCGATTAAATATCTTAAAATTCTTTTAACCGCAATTAGCTGTGATTCTTTTGGACATGCTTGAAATCCAGCACACATACATACACCAAATATTATGTCCGGTCTACTAGCAGTTAAGTATAAAAGGATACCGATCATACCTTGGTAGAGTTTAGTGTCTTTTAGTTTCTCTAATTCGTCGATGTCGAGCTTTGTTAATGGACTTATGGGTGTTCTCAAAATTTTTCCATCTTCTACGTTGAAACGTTTGAGCAAATCCATTACGCACTTTGATTGGTTTACAAACGTTCCATTTTTGGCTTGTTTGATTTGAAGTCCGAGAAAGAATGTAAGTTCGCCCATCATACTCATTTCGAATTCCTTTTGCATAACCAATGAGAATTCCTTGCACAAACTTTCGTTAGTGGCACCAAATATAATATCATCAATATATATTTGAATAACAAGCATATCCTCATGGTTTGTTTTTACAAAAAGCATTATATAGATTTTGCCTCTTATGAATCCATTTTCTAGCAGGAAACCACATAATCTTTCATACCAAGCTTTAGGAGCTTGCTTGAGACCATAAAATGCTTTGGACAATTTAAAAACATGATTTGGATAATGATAGTTTTCAAAACCCAGCGGTTGTTCAACATAAACTTCTTCAGTGATAAAGCCATTCAAAAATGCATTTTTTACATCCATTTGATATAGTTTGAAGTTTTTATGTGATGCATATGCAAGCAACATACGTATTGCTTCTATTCTCGCTACGGGTGCATAGGTTTCATCAAAATCTATAACTTCTTTTTTATTGTAACCTTGTGCAACTAATCTAGCATTGTTACGGATAACAATGCCATTTTCGTCCTTTTTATTTCTATAAATCCATTTGGTTCCAATTATAGAAAGGTTTCTAGGTCTAGGAACTAAATGCCACACTTCATTTCTTTCGAATAGATTAAGTTCTTCTTACATTTCCATTATCCATGAATCATCTTCTAACGCACCATTTATATGCTTTGGTTCTTCTTGAGATAAAAATGCAAAATGATTACCAATGTTTTGTAGGAAGATCGAGTAGTTGCCCATTTTGATGGTTCACCAATAATTTGATCCAAATGGTGATCTTTCACTATCTTCCATTCTTTTGGTAATACTTCAAGTTCCTCTTTATCTTGGCTATCGATATGGACTTCAATGTTTTTTCCTTTACCTTCTTTGATTTGCAAATCTTCTAGTTCTTTGAGAATTTCTACATCATCATCATTAGAAGTCTTGGAAGAGAAATGATTAATTTCATCAAATCTAACATGAATAGATTCAATTAGAGTCATTGTTCTTTTGTTGTAGATTCTATACGCTTTGCTATTTGTTGCATAACCAATAAATATACCTTCATCCTATTTGGAATCAAATTTACCTAAATCATCTTTTTCATTTAAAACAAAACATTTGCAATCGAAAACATAAAAATAAGAAATGTTGGGCTTTCTTTTATTCCATAGTTCATAAGGAATTTTGTTTAGATGAGATCTTATGTAAACTCGATTCATTACATAGCAAGCGGTATTAAACGCTTCGGTCCAAAAGTATTTAGGTAAATTATGCTCATTTAACATAGTTTGAGCCATTTCTTGTAATGATCGATTTTTCTGCTCTACAATCCCATTTTTTTGAGGAGTTCGAGGAGCTGAGAAATTATGAGAAATACCATTTTGATCACAAAAATTTTCAATCTCTTTATTTTTAAATTCTCCTCCTCTATCACTACGAATGTGTAAGATAGAATAGCCCTTTTCATTTTGAAACTTTCTACAAATTTTGGCAAATACAAAATGTATTTCATCTTTGGAAGCAAGAAATAAAACCCAAGTATACCTTGAGAAATCATTAACTATGACAAATCCGTATACTTTTTCACTAAGACTTTGAACTTTCATAGGACCAAATAAATCAAGATGAAATAATTGTAGTGGCCTATTTGTGAAAATTTCTAGTTTTCTTTTGAAACTTGTTTTGACTTGCTTACCAAATTGACAAGCATCACAAATTTTGTCTTTAATGAATTTGATTTTAGACAAGCCTTTCACCAAATTTTTTTTGGCAAGTGTAGATAGGAGATCTATGCTAGCATGACCTAGCCTCCTATGCCATGACCAACTTGTTTTATTTAGTGCTGAAAAGCATTTTACATTTTGATAATTTAATTTATCAAAATTTATTATAAATATTTTCAAAACGATTTTCAACAAATAAGATTTTATGATCATTTTTAATTTTTGACAACACAAGTGTTATGCTTAAATGTTACACTATATCTTTTATTACATAATTGACTTATACTTAAAAGGTTGCGCTTTAGGCCATCAACAAGTAAAACAATATCAATGTGAAGAGATGATTCTTTACCAACTTTACCTTCACCGATGATCTTGCCTTTTCCGTTATCTCCAAAGGTTACATAGCTTCCATCTTTAGGTTTTAAGCTCAAAAATTTTGTTTTGTCTCCCGTCATGTGCCTTGAACATCCACTATTCATGTACCACTTTCCTTTAGAGAAGGTGGACTTCAAGCATACCTACAAAACAAGTTATGTAACTTTCTTTGGAACCCAAATCTTTTTGGGTCCTTTAAGATTAGTGTTTTTAACTCTCTATACTAATTTTGTGACACCATTCTTTCTTTTTGATGGACAATCAGATTTAATATGTCCATTTTTCTTACATAGAAAATAAGTGTATTTATAAATGTTTCTTGAAGATGTGACATGAAAATGTTTGGATTCGTTCACAAAATAGTTCTTAGAGTTTTTCTTGTTGTTTGATTCTTCATTATAACCAATGCCCTCTTTATTTAAGGACATTCTTTGAGCTTCCAAAAGTTTTTTAAAATTTTTTTTTGCATTTGTAAACTAGTAAATAATTTTGGAGTAGTAATCTACTTTCTTTTTCAAATCATTAGAGATATCGTTTTCAAGAGCTTTTTCTTTTAAAGTGTTTAGTTCATTTCTCAAAAGTTCATTTTCTTTTTTTAATTGAGAGATCTCATGAGAGATCCGGACCCGTCCCTTTTTGAGATATTTATATATGTTTGGCGTGTTTCTTTCAGTATATGTATCTCTTTGGTTTATGGCTTATGTTTCAAGTCGTAGAATAGCAGGTGTAGATGTGTTTTACGCTTTCTCGGGTTTCGTTTTGCCCGTTTGGTCTTAACCTTTAAAATTTAATTTTTTTCCACCCAGCGTTGACCGCTTGAGTGGTGGGAGTGCGCTCGAGGGGCTAGTGGCAGAGCGTGGCTCGGTGAGGTGACTGCTTGAGCGGTGCTTGGGTGCTCGAGCGATGGTGTGGCAGAGTTGTATGTCGGCAAGGGACCCGCTCGAGCGGTGGGGTCTTGGCGTGAAAATCTATGAAGTGTGCAAAAATATCTTTTGAGTCGCAAAATATATTTTTTAAGCAAGTCTTCTCTATCCCTTCTTTTCTTTACCTTCTCTCTAGCTTTTGGGAGGGCCCGGGCATAGTTTTTGAAGGTCGAATAGCAGATCCTTGCGATAGGCGACGTGGGCTTCGTATCCATCCGGACGGATTCTCATTCCGATAAAGTTTAATTTTCTAGGCTTTAAGTTTCGACTCACCGAGGTAGAATTCTAGACCTTACTACTGTTAAAGGGTGTTATATGCAAATTATATGTGTTGTCGCCGGGTAAAAAATACTTCAAATGTGATTTTCATGTTTAAACCTTGGTTTTGGGTAAAAGTGGGGTTGAGTCTCAGCTTTTAAAACGTTTTGATGAAAATCATGTTTTTAAATGGTTGTTGATCTCCATTATGGATGGATTGGATCTCTTTTATACATGCTGTTATATAAGCGTTTTATGGATTTTTGTAGTTAAGCTACGTTATGGTTTTGAAATGACTATCCATAGATGTACCGTGATAGTGGATATGATGAGTTGGGCTTCTATTGCTCCTCGGAAGAAATCTAAAAATGTGCGCAGCGTAAGTGCTTTGTACCTTTGGGTTAGTCCCCGTAAATTAAGTCGGTTGCCTCCGTGAATAGCGTTGTGTGGGTGCGTTGTACCCTCGGGTTTTGGGCCCGTAAATTAAGCAGTAGGTGCTTTGTACATTCGATCGTGAAAATCCATAAATTAAGCGTTAGATGCTTCCTACATCGATCGTGGAAATCCGTAAAGAGTCGATTACCTCCGTGAATGGCGTTGGTTGCCTCCGTTAATGGCGTCGTTGTTGTAACTCCGTATAGAACTTGTCATTAC
Source organism: Heliamphora pulchella (assembly GCA_032270985.1). Classification (NCBI taxonomy): domain Eukaryota; kingdom Viridiplantae; phylum Streptophyta; class Magnoliopsida; order Ericales; family Sarraceniaceae; genus Heliamphora; species Heliamphora pulchella. The sequence continues at coordinate 8,987 of JAULJZ010019983.1, forward strand.
TTAGCTGCCCCTGGGTGGCTTTAGAGTAATGGACATGAGACTATAGTTGTTACCTTTGTCTGTGTGGCAGAGTCGGTACATAGGATTTTATTTTATCTAGTCTCCTCGGATGTGGGTCCTGAGTGGAGAATACTGTTTTTATCTTGTTTTCCTCGACAGTGTGTTTCGAGTGAAAAATATTGTTTTATTACTGCTTTCCCATAACTGTGGCATAATATCTGTAAGGATGATATGTATAGTTTCAAGGATAGAAAATTTTTGATTTTCAGGATGGAAACCTTGTGATTTTTGATAGAAAAACCTTTTTGGCTCCTATGATTGAGTCTTTATGCGTATGATTGCATAACCTACATTACAGCTTTGTTGTCTATTCCTATTGGGCTTAAGCTTACTATGTGGGATTTGTGTAAACCATTTTCAGGTGAACATGAGGAGTTGACCTAGATGCCCGTGGTGACGAAAAACTTGCTGTAGTAGTTTTTGAGACATGTAATTTTACATGTGATGCCTGTTTCTGAATGCAAGTTTTGTATGCCTTGTGACGATATACTTATTTATGTACGGAACTGCATGTTTACTGTTTTATGAGAGATGAACCTTGGGTATCTTTTATCCAACTGTTGTATATTTTTGAGTTGATGATATTTCAACTACAAATCTTATTTTCATAAACGGTATTTGGTGGGTTTTCGCGTGACCCTGGTGTTTAGAGCGTGACATCTCATTTTCATAAATTTTTGTCACTTTGTCAAATTTTACTTTATAAACAAGTATTTCTTGTTCTAAGGATTCAACTTGTAAATCGTGATCTTTTTGTTTAATTGAAAAGGGCTCTTTTAAATCGTTCAATGTTGTGGATTGATTTTCAACTTCCTTAGAGAGTTTCTCATTTTCCTTTTTCAAATTTAAATTTTTCTTTCCTAATTTCAAGAATTTCTTATGCAAGTTATACAATTCATTTTTAAGTTCTTCATAAGATGGCATAGATTCATAAGTACTAGATTCATAACTAGAGCTAAATTCAAGTAATTTAGAGTTGGGGTGAGAATTTGCTGTTGGGAGAAATATAATGCCACAAGATACATGATCGGTTGACCCAGAAAATACATCTTTATTAACAATCAACGATTACAATAAATTGAAATTACAAAAAATAAAATATAGAAATTAACATGAATAGACAATGCAAATCGAGTCCTGCAAACGCAGTTTCCTTAAGAATGATTTATCGCCTACCGAGGGTATTGTAGGTTTTCCACCGGCGTCATTTTCCAAGGATAAAACAGTTAACCCGACCGTTGGAACACCACCAAGGATCGGCTACGAACGTACCTTGTCTGTCTTTCTCTCTCTCACAATAGACAATTATAATCTGGTCTTTCTCTCTCTTTCTCCTCTTGTATTCTGTATCTTCACACTAACTTTTTTTCTGTATATCTCTTTAGTTACCTTTTGTTCTCTGTTCTTCAGCAGAACACTATAGGAGTCTCTTTATATAGAATTTCTCTCATTTAGAGTTACACTAGAATTGAATTGGCAATTGAATGGCCAATTTAATTATCAATTGAATTCTAGTATTGAATCCAATTGAATGGCCTCAATTCAATTGCCAATTGAATGGCTAATTCAATTGCTAATTGAATTCAGAAAATAAAGCCTATTGAATTCAGAAATTCCAACATTTACTTCCTCATCCATGCTAGCCATTAAGCAAAAGTTTGCAATTTTCTCATCGCTAGAGCTTTCGCTAGACTCATTTGAGTCTGAGTCATCCCAAGTAGTAGCTTTCATGGCTCTCTTTTTCTTCTTTAGATCCTTTTTGATAAGAGGACTGTAACAACCCATATACATTTAAGTAGAAATAAAAGTAAAAAAATAAAAAATAATAATTAGTTTAGAAATAATAAGAACAATAATTAGTTTAAAAGTAAAAATAATAATAGTAATAAAAACAAATAATAATAATAAGAATAATATATATGTTGTTTTTCGTACGTCTCAAGTAAAGAGTAAAAAAAATACTGTGGATAAGATTTGGCAAATAGGGACCACACCTCAACCCATGGGAGCCACATGCCTTTGCCTCCCCAAATCATTGCTTACCGAATCATTACTTCTCATCTTCTTCATCACATGTTCTTCTATAAAAGGCAGCGTGAGGAGGATTCAAAAAAACCCAAAGAAAAGTAACGAAAAAGATACGTCTGAAAAAATTAGATTCGGCTCTAGGTTCATATTTTGTATTATTATACGGGCTATTCTAAATATAGGTGAGACACATATATCTCGATTATTTGCTTTTATAAATTATTTTTAAAAATAATTAGTTTTTCTCAAAAATATTATTTTAGTTATTAGTTATATACACAATGAATATCATTATAGTTGTATTATTTCTCAAACTAATGTTGTTAATGATGTATAGTTCGAACAGAATTTCTCGGCCCGAGAGAAAAGAAAAATAAAGATATCAGGAGGCGAAGTAATAAGGGTGGGGCCATAGCTAGATGGTGACGGGATAATATCACACCTAAATGATTAAATTAGAGTCGCTCCCTAATATGCTGACAAGAACCGTTGAACACAAAAAGTATCGAATATGATTATATTTATTATGTTTATTATTATTATTATTATTATTATTATTATTATTATTAGTCATAGTAATTTAAAGCGACATCTGTAAGTGTCAAATAGCATGATTTTAAAGGTTGTGATATCTTCATGGTAAACTAGTAATCTTGTTATGTGTGCACTCATACGAGTTATTACTTATGACGTTGATATAGAAATGTTTTTACAGGAAAGTGAAGGGATGGATTGCTACGTTCTACTCAAAAAGAAGAAAACAAAAAAATATATAGTTTATCTTTTGTTATGAAAGATCTACTATTGTACTAGCACTTGTAAAGTTGTTTATCTTCTTGTACATAATAACCTTTGTAATATTACAGCATGGCATGAATAGTATTTATCTGACTAGTATGTTCTATTTATTCAACAAATATAACTGATAAATTTATCACCATATGGTTAATTGATGTTGTACTTAAAAAAAGTAATAAAGGAAATGTCTCCAACTAAAAAAAAAAAAGAAAACAAACAAAACAAGAGTGTTAATGTTTACATAATGTTTGTTTGTTTTTTTCAATAGCAAAATGATTTAGAATTTATCCATTTAAAATTAATTGAACATAAACACTCAACTTTTTTTTATTTTCTCTTTGTGGAAAAAAAAAATTAGAGGCATTTGGTGGATTTTACTCACAGGCCGATTACAGATGCCATTTGTCAAAATGGGTCGTAACAGAAGTGGTATCAGAGCTTTCTAAACTTATATATATATAACTAAGAAGAAAACAATATATAGAAAAATAAGAAAAAAAAACAAAAAAAAACATATAAGATGTCAATTATCTGTTGGTTATTCATATGGTATCAGTAATAGACTGGTATCAGTTATTAGTATGTAAATACTTAAAATACGTTAATTTACACATTTTTTTACATAAAATGTAAATTACATATTTTTTTCTATCCTAAGACTAACAAGACTGAATATTGTTTCCTATAGAAATAGAGCCACATACAAGTTGGGACGCACGGGGCGGGTATCAGGCAAATTATTTTGAAAATGAACTAATCTACATGCAACCCCTCCAACCAGATGTGTATGACAATACGACTTTTGGAGATGCGAGTCGTGCCTTACGAGTGGAGGTATCAAAGGTAGAAAGAGAGAAGTTCTACTACCCTAACCCGCTGAAAAAGGCCATAGTCCAACATCGGTTGCATACTCACGATCTGATCTATCAGAAAGCATTACATTTGTCAAAAATTCCAGAAGAATATTAGGCAGCAGTCGATTAGGTGAGTGCTACAGGTTTCGGTCTGCCATGGCCCCTACCAGACTTCGCACCAGAGCTAAGAGCACAGGGATTAGATTCTGCCCCAGTACATGTGCTTGCACCCACATCTACCTCTGCCCCCGCACCTTCCCCTGCCACCGCACCTGCACTTGCACCAGTCCACAAGAAGAGATGGAAGAATAGAATCCCGGGCAGTACAGAGATGCAAAATATGATCCCATTGAATTTGGGGAATGGGATGCAGAGTCTTATATGTCTGGGCCGTCAACTAATGGTCCTATGAAAAAAGAAATTATAGAAGTACATGCGTCTGACTGATAATAGAAATATAATTAAAAAGGGGTGGTGTCTACTATCTTGTGATTTTTTATTTTTGGGTGTATATACCACGAGACAAATGGAACGGGGTGGACACGAATTTCTCGTGATTTATTTTGGTGTGCATATCACTAGACGGAAAGGTTTGATGTGGATATATAATAACTACTGAACTACTGACTCCATAAAGTGTTAATGTAACTATAAAGTGGCTATTGACTATTAACGGTTACTTTTGTCTCATCTTGTAATTCTGTTGTAATTCTGTCACTATCTGTTATACCTAACCAAAAGATTTCAATTATGTATGCTCTTGTAGCTTTTATCATGGTATATGTACGAAGGAATCAAATGAATAAATTGAGGGATATGATCCAAGGTTTAAGCAACATTTTGTACACTCATATACAACAACAACAATAACAACAACAAAAACAACAATAACAACAACCTCCTCCTCATATCGAGCAGGGACCAAGAAACCCCCCGCCCGACAACCCTCCACCTCGGGATCATCCAGGCCAAATGAACCCAGTAGGTGGAGTTAATATAAAAGAATTTCTCAAACTAAAACCTTCAACCTTCCATGGTGGGATGGATCCAGTTAAAGCAAATGAATGAATTGCAGCTATTGAGAAAATCTTCAGGGTGTTAAATTGCAATGAAATATAGAAGGTCAGGTTGGAAACATATTAACTCGAAGGCGAGGCTTATCAGTGGCGGGAATTGAAAGGTAAAATCGAACCCGAAATAGGGTGGGAACATTTTGGAACCGTGTTTCAGGAAAAGAATATACCCCAGTCGCTACAAGATGCCAAGTGTACGAAATTTCAACAATTGAAGCAACTGGGAGAGATGACAGTAGCTGACTATGAAGCAGTATTTACCAACCTTGCCCAATATGCACCTCATATGGTAAGCACAAAAAACATGAAGGCAAGAAAATTTGAAGATGGTTTAAAGCCAAAAATACGAAGTGTAGTATGTCCTATGCATCTAGCTACCCACGCAGAAGTGATAAACAGAGCGTTGCTGGTAGAACAAGAGCAAGGTGAAAGCAAGAAATTCTTTGAGATGTAGAAGCGGCAAAAACAAATGAGGAATGGGACCTATCAGCGACCAAACATAGGAATACCACAACCAATGCCCAGATGCTCAACATGCGGCAAGTCTCATTCTAGTGTTTGTTGGAAATTGAGCAATGGTTGTTTTAATTGTGGTGAGATGAGCCATTTAAAGAGAGATTGCCCAAAATTACACCCAGGAGTCACTACTAGACCAGAAGTTGAAAATGGGAATCAGGGTTCAAGGAAAGTAGTGATGGGAAGACAAGGAGTGGGGAATAACATGAGTCACTTTGCAGGTCCGAGAGCCACTAATAACACTGGACGAGGAGTCATCAATAACACTGGACCACGACAGGGCAAAGCATTTGCACTGATGCCGGGGGACCCTCAAAATGCCAATAATGTGGTGGCAGGTAACATACTTATCTGTTCTATCCAAGCATATGTCCTTTTTGATTTCGGATCAACCCATTCTTTCGTATCCACACGATTTGCTAGAACCCTGACCAAAAACTCTGAACCTTTAGGATATGAGTTAATAATCTCTCAACCCATGAGTGGTAATATAACATGCTCCACGGTGATTAAAAACTGCAACCTTCACCTGAGAGACTTACACCTAACAATAGACTTGGTTCCTATTGATATGACACATTTTGATGCAATTGTGGGGATGGACTGGTTATCCACAAATCATGCTTTTATTAATTGTGCAAAGAAGTGTATTATTTTTCACAAGTCAGAGTTAGTGGAATTCCAAGAAAAAGAGGTGGTGAGACCCTCGTATTTTGTGTCAGTAGCACAAGCTCGACGACTTTAAAGCAAGGAATGACAAGGCTATTTATGTAGTGTGACGACAGAGCCATCCACTAAATCAAGCCCAACTAATATTCCAGTGGTGTGCGAAGTCTCAGAAGTATTCCCCGACGGGTTGCCAGGAAAACCTGTTGTGGCGTTGGGATTCAGGGGTTGTTTTGAAAAATGTTTCAAAAATAAGAGATTCAAAAGATGTTTAAAAAAATTATTTTAACACCTTGAAAATCAAAATTTGAAAACTTCTTTTATTGAAAATAGAGTCGCAACTTAGTTTTTGAGAAAAATTAAGAAAAACAAAAAAAATGGCTACTGATCTTGAAAGCGTTAACCACAGAAAAGGGTCCGGGGGCTAAGATATGAATCGGGGAAGGTGTTAGGCACTCTGTTCGCCCAACCAAAAGGTTAGCCTCTACTAATTATCACTGGTTCTTTATAAAATTTGTCAAATGCATGCAAATAAAGAAAGTAGAGACAAAGAAAGAACATCCAAAATCAAATATAGAAAATACATAACATATATACATAGTACTCCAAATTAGAACAAATAAATGGATAAAATTCTAAATCCTAAGGCATGCAATTTCTAACTAAATGATACATAGAGCACTCTCTCATGTAATTTTATAAAAATAAACTAACTATCATGATTTTCATAAAAGAACAAAACAAACATACTAAAATTATCTAAATATGAATTGTTGCAAAAGATAAATTAAACTATCCTAAACAT
>JAULJZ010019994.1:0-15786 GCA_032270985.1 Heliamphora pulchella
ACTTGACAGAATATACGGACTATGCATTCATTCATCACAAATATAAATATGAAACCACGAATGCAAAATCATCTCAAATATTTCTCATTAATATGCCAGGAATCAAGAATAAAAAATCTAAAAAGCATGGCTTTTCAGTATACATTCCTAACAGAGGTTGCATCACCTTGTGAGGATGGTTGCGTGTGCTTGACATGCATGTGTTTAATGTTTCAAATAACATGAGAATTTTGTGTAGTACGTGAGCATGGAGGTTGGACCTTAGAATTGATTTGTCTTGTCTTGGAGCGTTTGGATTAATCAACTTGGAGGCCAAGTTAGAAATATGCTTGGCCGATGTATTTTCTAGCAAGGAATCTACGTGGGTCATCCAAATTGACTTATTACTCTTATTGGTACTCCTCGGTATTTAGAGTTTGTTTACATGATCTTGAATGGATAAGTGTTAGTATAATTATGTGACTTATATCTGTAATAACATGATGAATTGAATCTTATGTTGTTATGTTCTTTATTGCTCTCATATAGAAGTGATGTCTGCGCAGAGAGGACGAGGTTGTGGTTGAGGCCGTGGCCGTGGCCGTGGTTTAAGCCAAAGGGATGTGTCATTCCCTGATGCAAGGGATGTGCCAATCCCTAATGCTAGAGATGCTAATCCTCCCTAAGGACCAGTAGACGGGGAAGGGTTACTACGTGAGATTGTGGATTCCATCCGTCAGTTAGCCGATGCTACTAGGGGAGGGGCGAGAGTACCCAAGTTGAGGGTGACTGTTGCGATGTGGGAGTTCTGACGTCTTGACCCTCCTACCTTTGTTGGAGATTCTGATCCCAAGGTAGCCGCAGAATGGATGGAGCTCGTGACGAGGATTATGGATATATTACAGATAGTCAAGGATGACTTGAGGGTTGCGTTTGTCGCTTTTTAGCTGAGGAGTGATGCCCACAAATGGTGAAAATTTTTTAGAACCATTGTGGATGGAACGTGAGCATCGTTTGCCAGAGTATTTCTGGAGAAATACTTTCATGAGTCCTCAAGGTACCTAGACCGGGAGGAATTTTTTTCTCTCACCCAAGGAGTTATGACTATGGTTCTGTACGAGGCGAACTTCACCAACTTATCCCGTTTTGCACAGGAAATTGTAGCTACAGATGAATTGCATGCAAAGAGGTTTGAGAGGGGTTTGAGACTCGCGATCAGAGATCTAGTGATGACATTGAGGATGCGCATATTTACAGATTTGGTAGAGTCAGCCATCACCGTGGAAAATACCTTGAATGAAACACGCAGAGCTAGAGAGAGCAGAACCCCGCATGGTGGAGGAGGTGCACAGTCCGAGGGGCGCGTGAATAAGTGACAGAGATCAACCGGTCCTAATTCTCACCCTACGAGATCATATCAGCAGTAGTTTTCTGGACCAGCACCCTCGGTGGCTTCATTAGAGAAGTTGGTACGGAGGGAGCTTATCTATTATCAGTGCAGGCAACTTGGGCATCGTGTGCCGAATTATCCGCAAAAGAGGCAGTTCCAAAGTTCAGTACCTATTCAGTCTCAGGGGAGAGAGCCACCAGTTTGTTTTAGGTGTGGCCAACCGGGACACTTTCGTAGGAGTTTTTAGGGAGGGAGTGCACAGAGTACGGTAGGTGCACTAGTTGTTCAGTCTGTACAGGGATGATAGGCTTATCGACAGCAGCAACTAGTAGCTCAAACTTTTAGGGTTACGAAAGGGGATGCCTTAGTACAATCAGTTTAATAGCCCGCAGCGTAGAGCTATGGTAGGTAGACCAGGGAACCACAGGGCAGAGTGTACACCCTTACAGATCCTAGTTTCTCCGAGGCCCCAGTTACACCTGATGTTGCAGCGACTACCTCAGTTATTAGAGGTACTCTCTTAGTGTACAGATCATGGAACAGTGTTCTCATCGACACGAGAGCATCGTATTCTTTTATATCATCTACTTTTGCATATGCTGTAGAGTTTGAGATTGATTCGTTGGGTAGCATGCTGTGCGTAGAAACCCCGATCAGTGGAAATGTGGTGTTGGAATAAATCTATAGATCCTCTGAGTTAGAGGTCGCCAGCCGCTGTTTAGAGTTTGATTTCATCATTCTCGACATGACCACGTTTGATGTCATCCTAGGGATGGATTGGTTGACTTCCTATTGGGCCTATATCAATTGTGATCGATGGAGGGTATTGATTTGTACGTTGAGAGTGATTACTTTTGTTTTATGGGCGAACGTGATGAGGGTTTAGTGTCCATGCCCGATGTTGTGCGAAATCGAGAAAACCTTAGTTTCCTCTTCTCTGCTCTCATGTTGGATGAGGCTATTGGAGTTCGAGGGGAGTTTCCCCCTGTGGTTTGTGACTATCTAGTTCTCTTTCTAAACAATCTATTTGAGTTACCACCAAGTCGTGAGGTAGAGTTTTCTATTAATATTGTTGCGAGATCTGCTCCAATTTTGATGTCGTCTTATCATTTTGCACCAGTAGAGTTGTGAGAGCTTAAGGTATAACTCTAGGAGTTGGTTGATAAAGGGTTTGTACGCCCGAGTATGTCACCGTGGGGAGCTCCAACTTTGTTTGCCAAAAAGAAGGATGGGTCCTTGAGATTATGTATCGATTATCGAAAGATGAATAAGGTAATAGTGAAAAACAAGTATCCTATGCCTAGGATTGATGATTTGTTTGATCAGTTAAAGGGTTCATGCTACTTTTTGAATATTGACTTGAGGTCAGGATATCACCAGTTGAGGATCAGGGAGGAAGATATAGAGAAGACTACCTTCCGAACTCGCTATGGTCACTACAAGTTTTTGGTTATATCGTTCGGTTTGATAAATTCTCCTACAACGTTTATAGACTTGATGAACTACATATTCTATCCATACCTTGACCGTTTTGTGGTCGTGTTTATGAATGACATTCTGATCTACTCACCATCGAGAGAGGTACACAAAGAACACCTACGTATTGCCTTACAGCTTCTGAGAAAACACCGATTGTACACGAAGTTTGAGAAGTGTGAATTTTGGATGCCTAAGGTGAAGTTCCTTGGACACGTGGTATCGGGAGATGGAGTGTCTATGGATTCTTCAAAGATTGATGCAGTGATGAGTTGGGAGCGACCGAAAAATGTCTTTGAGATTCGCAGCTTCTTGGGTTTAGCAGGTTATTACCCGCGATTCGTGAAAGATTTTTCTCCACTCACCACACCGATGACTCGCCTTACACGGAAAGAAATCATGTTTATTCGAAGTGAGTCTTGTGATTTGGCATTCCAGGAATTGAAAAAAAGGTTGAGAAGTGCACCAGTATTGATTATTCCAGAAAGAGATTTGGGGTAAACAGTTTATTGTGACGTGTCGCATGATGGCTTGAGGTGTGTCTTGATGTAGGAGGATAAGGTTGTGACTTATGGATCCCAACATTTGAAGACTCATGAACAGAACAATCCCACATATGATTTGGAATTGGCAGCCATGGTTTTTTCCTTGAAGGCATTGTAGCACTATTTGTATGGTGAGGATTTTAATGTTTTCTCAGATCACGAGAGTTTGAAATACTTATTTTCTTAAAAGGACCTGAATCTACTCCAGTGAGAGTGGATAGAGTTTATGGAGGACTATGATTTTAACCTTCTATATCACCCAAGAAAGGCCAATGTCATAGCCGATACTCTTAACAGGATCTCATGGTTCGTTAGGTTCTATTACCAAACGAGAATGGGACATGCTCCAGGAGGTTGTTGAGTTTGATTTGTGTCTCGGGGAGACGGGGGAGGGTGCAACCTTGTTTTTAGTGGTTTTACGACCTATGTTGGTTACTCGTGTGCTGGAGGCTCAGCAGACAAATAAGAGGCTTAGATGTTACGGGATCGTGTTGGCAGTGGGAGAGACACCACGGGATGGGTTGTGAGCGCAAATCAGAGTTTAAGATTGGCAGGGAGAGTGTTTGTGTTAGAGTCGTGTTGTGATAATTTGCTACATGATTTTCACCATTCTCGTCTTGCAGTGCACCCAGGAGGCAGCAAGATGTACCATGATTTGCACCGATAATTTTGGTGGAAGGAAATAAAGAGGGATGTAGTTCAGCTCGTTTCACGATGCCTAACTTGTCAGCAAGTGAAGGTAGAGCACCAGAGGCCAGCAGGATTACTACAGTTGTTGCCAGTGTCAGAGTAGAAGTAGGAGAATATCACGATGGATTTCGTATCTAGACTTCCTAGATCCCCTAAGGGGCATGATGTTATTTGGGTTGTGGTTAACAGACTGACAAAGTTTGTGCATTTTCTTCTTATTCGTGTGAGGGATTCAGTAGACAAGTTGTGTAAGCTGTATGGCAGTGGGATTGTTTGATTGTACAGAGTACCCGTGTCTATTATTTCCGATCAAGACCCGCGCTTTACGTCGCACTTTTGGCAGAGTCTTCAGGTAGCTTTGGGGATGAATTTTCTTTTCAACACTACTTTTCATCCTCAAATGGACAGTCAGGCCGAGCATACTATATAGATTCTGAAGGATATGTTGAGAGCTTGTGTGCTTGATTTTTGGGGTTCTTGGGAGGATCATCTGTAATTGGTAGAGTTTGCAGATAACAATAGCTATCAGTCTAGCATTAGGATGGTGCCTTTTGAGTCTTTATAAGGCAGGCCGTGTAGATTGCTGGTGTGTTAGACAGAGGTGAGAGAGGTAGCAGTGTTGGGACCCGACTTGGTGTGGGAGACAACGAAGAAGATTATCATGATCCGCCAACGTTTGGTAACGGTCCAAAGTCGTTAGAAGAATTATGCCGATCAGAGGAGGAGGCCTTTAGAGTTTGGGGTGGGGGATCTCGTGTTTTTTAAGGTCTCGACACTTCGAGGTTTGATGAGATTTGGTCGTAGCGGGAAGTGTTCGCCATGTTTTATTGGGCTATTTGAAATCTTGGAGAGGATTAGAGAGGTGGCATACCATATGGCCTTGCCTCCTCAGTTGTCATCTGTGCACATCTTTCTTGTTTTCATGCTTCGAAGGTACAGGCCTGACCCGTCCCATATCTTGGATTGGACTGAGTTGCGAGTGGATGTGGATGTATCTTTTGAGGAACGACCTGTAAGAATTTTGGATATGAAGAAACAAGCGTTGAGAGGGAGGACCATTGCCTATGTTAAGGTTCTGTGATTTTATCACGGAGTTAGGGAAGCTACATGGGAGCTTGAGTCTGAAGTCCGTGTTAGGTACCCGGAGTTGTTATCTTCTTAACCTTGTAGCGAATTTCAAGGGCAAAATTCCATAAGGGGGAAGAGTTGTGAGACCCGGTTCCTTTTGTTTTTGTATCTCATATGTGTAAGGTGTTGGTTATCGTTTTGATCGTTGTAGAAAAGTACATTTCTATATGTTTTATGCAATCTCGGTCCTGTCGGGTGTTGCAGCAAAAGCTATATTTTTCTGGGTATGACCACTCGATCATCAATAGACCGCTCGAGCGGTCTGTCTGCGGAGGCTGTGTATAAGGTAGCTCACCACCTTGGTTTTTGAATTAAAGCTTTTCCTATAAGCTTCTTCCTCTCTCTCTCTCTTGAGAACCCAAACCAGATCCTCTTCCTTCTCTCTAGATTTTAGCTTGGTTCGGGCTCGATTTTTTGTTTTGGGATAGCAATTCGTTAATATCCTCGTAGTGGGTCTTTGCGTTCATCCAAACAGAATCTCGTTTCGATGACTTTAGTTTTTCGTTAGTGTCAAAAGCTGATTTTTTAACTCTCTGAGGTAGGATCCTAAACTATCTTGCTTTAAAAGGGTGCTACATGTGATTATATGTATTTTTACTGTTTTAAAATGCTATAAATGTTAGACTTTGTGTTTAAACCGTGTTTAGTTGGACAAAAAAGCATGTTTTGTATTTTATGGTTTACTATAAAGTTGGTGGACATGTGCGTGTCCGTGGTTTTTAAAAAGATGAGTTTTGAAAATCGGAGAGATTTATGTAGAAGTTAAGAAAGCCTAGTGCGGATGCTTTGAGGGAGCCCATGGGAGATGCACCGAATATCTATTATTTTTAGAAAATATTCTTTTTCCTTTTTAAAACAAAAGTCCATGATATCTGAGCATCCTTCTTGAAAAATAGAGTTGCCACTTAGTTTTTGAGAAAAATCAAGAAAAATAAAAAAAAGGCTGTGGGTCTTTTAAAAATGTAACCAAAGAAAAAGAAGGTTCGGGGGCTAAGGTATGAAAAGGGAAGGTGTTAGGCACTCTTTTCGTCCAACCGTAAGGTTAGCCTTTACTTTGTCAATGTTGGCTCTTATTGTAAACTTTTTAAAGGTAACATATACAGAATAGGAAGTTAAAGAGAGTTCAAACAAAAGCAAACAATGAAACAAAAATTTGACTACGATCCTAGGGTCATACAACTTAGTTATTATTTCTAAATATACTACATATATTGTTTGAGCAAAGCAAAGCGAAAAACATGTAAATAAGCAGTAAATGAACAAGCATGATTCTAAGGGTCATGCAATAATGTTTATGTCCCTATCATGTTGTAAACAGGCTGTACAAAACAAGCAGAAGAAACTTAAACATCATATTTAAGTTACTGGGCATGCAAAAAACTCACGGTCGTAGCAACAAATGTTGCGGCCGTGACAAATATAGGGTTACCGCGAAGAACATAATGAAAATTTCTCACGGCCGTAACAAAGAAATGTCGCGGCCATGGTTTTTAAGAGGTACAAAAAAGGTATGTACATTGCACGTGGCTTCAAGCGAGCTCAAACGAATAAGATATGCAGGACTGAGACCATGACTTTTTGGTTTTAGGCTAGATCTTTCATCCTTCATCCTCTATGCAAGTAATAACTCTAAATAAAATATACAGGATATCAAAAATGAAAAACTGGGAGCTTAAACACATGTACATGCTACTAATCTCTCAAAAACTACACGACCGTAACAAAGGGGATGACGGCCGTGACAAATATGAAAGAAAAGAAGGCGGCCGTAACATTTACATAACCTCAAAATCATACAAATATGAAGGCATATATAGGAGACCATGACCCATTTGGTCTAGGCCATATATACCATTCATTACCCGACAGAAAACTAAACAGAGATACGTAAAGAAGAAAATACAAAACAGAGAGATATAAGGATGCACAAACTTGAAATAAACAGATAACATAGGGTTTTAAAAAAGGGTTTTTGCATTTCTAGCCTTAGAACAATGTCATGGTCGTAACAATAAAAGGTTGCGACCGTTTATATAAAGAGGCATAAATGTAGTGGCTCCTATAACGCAGTCGTCACTGTGGGTTTAATAGAACACGGTCGTGACATAAGAAAGTTACGGCCGGTATGTTCCACAACCTCAATAAGCTTCTGATGTGTTTAGTGTGCTTGTAGGCATTGAAACAAGAAGTAAACAAATGTAAATATACAAAACAAAAGGCTATGAAGATACTGTTATTGATGAAAAGTTAAAGGAAAGAAATGCTTATATTGAAATGAATGGTAAATAAGCAATAAAAACAATGAAAACCTTATCCACGACACCCTCGGAGGAAGAGGATGAGGATTTAAGAAGAGTCGTGGGATCCTAAGATTACCTCGTGTGAATATCCACCTTGAATGGCCACTCGGTGGTGAGAATACTATACCTCCAAGCTAATGTGTGTGCCTTAAGAACTCCTCCAGGGCAAGCAAAAATAAAAACGAGGCTCGGGGAGTATTGAATGGATAGAAGAATATCGGGTGGGAGAGTATTTGGGCAGAGTTGTGGCCTCCAGGTATGTTTCTCTCTTGTTTCTGCTTGGAATCGCTGCTTATTTATAGGCAAGGCGAGCAACACAAACCCCTTCTGGAATGCTGTCACCTATCCAAAATGAGATAATGGTGACGGCCACTACCTTTTTGCTTTTATACAGTACAAGTCGCTACCTTTATGGTAGTAAAAAAGACATACGTGAGTTTTAAAAGTCACGACCTGCATAAAAAGGCAACGGCCAGGACAAAGAAAGTTACGACTTGGTTTAGGTTTTCAAAAAAGTTACAACCGTTAGAGTAAGGACACTACATGTTCTAGGGTTTTCAAAAAGGTTGCGACCGTGTGGATAAGGATGTCACGGCTTGAAGGTTGTTTAGAGTTTTTGGGTTTTGGGCCATATTCATGATATTGCTTGCTTGAGGATATCCTTGAGCATGATTCTCATTCTTTCGTCATTGGGGCGCATTCGAGATGGGTACCTAAGATTCGGCTTGATCAGATTGGGGTGTCTACAGTTGCCTCTCTTTGACAGAGCTTGCAGCAACTAGTGGTGCAAGTAAATGTCAAAGTTCCAAAGACAAACCGATCGAATAAGCCGCCAATCTTAGGCACAAAAAAATATGTAGAAAAGCGTGGTCAACCTCGAATTTTGATTGAGTTTCCTACGTACCCCTATTGTAAGGGATCAGACCGATCGTAGTTCGTAGGGCAATGCATATGATGCAAATAAGCTAATCATGATGCATAATAGGTATAGTGCAATGCAAACAGGTACGATGCAAGAAAAATTTTAGGGTCACAACACGAATCAATAAAATATCAATCAGTTTAAGGTCATGTGGAGATCGACAATTCAGTTTAGGGTCATAAGAAGGACCGAATTCTTAGGGGAAAAGTTTAGGTCACTTAAGGACCAATAAGTCAGTTTAAGGTCGTGAGGAGGTCTGAAGAGGCTAGGGATAGTTTTAGGTCGTGTTGAGGACTAAAAAGGTAAAGGGGCAACTTTTATGTCGTGCGAGGACGGCAAGTCAATTTAAGGTCATGAGGAGGACCGATGGATCAGTTTAAGGTCATGAGAAGGACCAAAGGTTCAAAGGGGCATTTTAAGATAGTGTGAGGACCAGCAAGTCAATTTAAGGTCATGAGGAGGACCGAACTTTTAAGGAGGCCAACTTATCAGTTTTAGGTCGTGACGAGGACCGATAAGTCAGTTTAAGGTCATAAGAAGGACTGATGGGTCAATTTATGGTCATGAGGAAGACCGATGGGTCTAAGGACATTTTAGTTCGTGTTCAGGACCAATGAATCAGTTTAAGGTTATGAGGAGGATCGATGGCTCAGAGGGGCATTTTAAGGTCGTGCGAGGACTAACGAGTCAATTTAAGATCATAAGAAGGACCGATGGGTCAGTTTATGGTCATGAGAAGAACCAAAGGTTCAAAGGGCCATTTTAAGGTCGTGTTGGGAACCGACAAGGTACAGGGGTATCTAGATCATGAAAAAGGGCTAAGAGAGCCTTCAATTTGTTCAAAACCCACATGGTGTAGTTCTAAGGTCCGAATAAAGGGGAAAGCTCAAAACAAAATAGAGGCAGTCGCTTTTGTATATCGCGGCCTGTACAATTTTTCCCTAAGGAGATGGCAGCCTGAACATAAATTTCATGGACTTGAGAAACGCTTGGATAAAAGGCACGGCTGTTACAAAATAATGTTGCGGCCTGGGTCAAGTTGTGACGACTGCCAGTTTTAAAAGCGACGAACCTCACGGCCGTGAGGTCGATAGCAGAACATAAGTTCTGAGATCATTCGAAAAAACCATTCGTACGAAGTTTTCACATTCTCTTTTCCTCTCATCTCTCTCTCTCTCTCTCTCTCTCGGCTCTCTCTCTATCTTTCTCTCGAGCTCTCACTCTCTTTCTCTCTCTCTCTCTCTCAACTCTCTCTTGTTCTTTCTCTCGATCTCTCTCTCAAGCTCTCAGTCTCTCTCTTAGCTCTCTCTTGTTCTTTCTCTCGAGCTCTCACTCTATCTCTCTCTCAAGCTCTCACTCTCTCTCTGAAGATGTTTATTCTCTCCTTCCTCTCCTTGGTTTTCTCCACATTGGTGGGTGGCGGCTTTAGCTTCGTCGGCGACGAGGGTGGTGCCGGCGGAAGTGGAGGTGGTGGTGGAGCCGGTAGTGGAGGTGGTACTGTTGGAGGACATAGCAATGGGGGAGCCAATGGTGTTGGAGGTGCGACTAGTGGCAATGGTGGTGCCAGCAGTGTTGGAGGTGTGGCTAGAGGAGGCAGCAATGGTGGGGCTGATGGTGTTAGAGGTGCGGCTGGAGTGGCCGCGAGTGATGGTGGCAGCAGGGACAAGGATCTCCTACTCTAGGGAGGGGGTGCGTCGAGCATGCCGGAACATTTCAACGCTGGGACTTACACCCCTCTTCTTCACTAGTTCCGAAAATTAGCTATGAAGAGGTTCATTCATCCAGTTGTCATAGCAGAGCGTGAGATCCTTCTCCGGTGTCGTGAGGATCACCTCGCGGCCCGTAACCTTGAGGTAAGTTGAAAACTTGAATTCGTTGCTTGCTTTTTGTTTGAAAGTTTGTTTGGACATTGAACTTTTGATTACTTTGATATTGATTGAATTGGATCGAGCTTTGAACTTGAATTGAATATTGAATTGTATCGAATGTTTGAGTTAAATTGGTTCGGTGTTCGGGATTGAAATTGGAATGGAGTTAAGACTAGGTTTGAAAGGTTGGACATAACTACATTAGGCCTTGGCTTGGATTGGATGGACCTTTGCTCTTGGACGAAAATTTTGAACTTGGATGAGAACAAAACTTTAGATTGAACAAAAATGTAATTTTGGTTAAAATAAAATGGGCTTTTGAATTTAGATGAAAATGGACTTTAGGTTGAACAACTTTTACAGAGAGGTGGTGGGGCACCACCAACACTTTCCACCTTCCCACGTTTGAGGTGACCCTTACTCCTCTTGATTTCTCTCTCATTACTGGGATTCGGGTAGGCAATGACCCAATCCTATTTGATCGAGATATCTATCGGATCCCCGAAGCTCTTCTGTACCTTCTCAGCCATGTGCCCCTTCCATCGACAAGGGAATCATACGATATATGTGGCTGAAGACAACCTTCAGACATTTTGCCTGCTCCGAGGTCCACCACTTCGAGTGAGTGGCACGTGCATTCCTTCTCTACATGTTTGGGATATTCTAATTCCTGAACTTAGGGAGCATGGTGCACCTCCACTACCTCGCTACCATGGTGGTGGTGGACCAGATCGGCTCCTATGATTGGGGAGGAGCTGCATTGGCCACTTTATATGGGTATATGAGCGCGGCCACCAAGACCTCTGATCTGAGCGTCGGTGGTTACTAGCGTATCTAGGAAGTATGTCTTCTTTCTCTGCTTTCTTTCCTTTCCCATTTCCATATCTGTATATCTATTTCAACTGTACTGATGCTTCTCTTGATTTTCTACAACTATGGGCTTATGAGTTCCTAGGCATGCGCCAGTCGGTGAACTCCTATGACGACACCCTCGTGATCCCCCAGGCACTCTGATGGGCCAGACGTCATTGGGGTCCAAAGCCTGGTGGGAAGGATTTAGATGATGACAGCCTTTTTCTGGACAGCCTCACTCTCAACCAGGTAAGTCATCTACTGCTCTTACTCAGTTGTTATTTCCATTCCATGTTCATACACTGCTTATTGACATGCTTTTTTTGATTTTCAGGTCTGCTAGGACATATAGATTGGCAAGGAGGAGCGAGCTGGTGCCTACCTAATGCAGAGCCGCGAGGTTACCTAGACCCGTGTCTTGCTTGAGGGGCCATTCTATAGAGAGTAGTACCTTGGCGAGCGCGTCGTTCGACAGTCTTTGGGGTATGATCACTTTCGTATCCCGAGGATGCATCCGGTGGCAATGCATCAGACCGACACCCTCCGTATGGCTAAGATCATCTGAGCCGTGGTGGGCATCGATGATGCCACACTGATCGAGGGCGAGGATCGTCACTACACGGTATTTACCCGAGAGAGGCTCATGCCTGCCATAGGTGCTCGTGCTGCCGTGCGGGGTCCTCCTCCCGCTGCCCGAAATCCTATTCATCCTGAGCTCCTCTGGACAGTAGATACATTTGTGGACAAGATTCTCCATCATATCTGGATCCCTGAGCTGGCGGCCCTAGAGATTCTCTTACCCCTCGGCGCTGAGTAGGTATGACATCCCTCCTTCTGTTCTTCATACTGTCGCTTATATCTAACTGCACTGACCTGGTTGTACTGAGTCTTCTACTCTTACTTATTCCCATATCTGACTGATCTTGATTTAGTTCTTCTCTTGACAGATTCCCCGGGAGTGGTGTGACCAGTCCCTTCGCCTGATCACCGAGTTGAGGATATTGGTCTGTCGCCGGGATGCTGCCTTCTGGGCCCATGGTTTGGAGCCTCCTGCTCCTCGGGGTGGCCCCATTGCGGTACTTTCTACCTTTTATTTACATTCTTGCGCTCTTTCCTTTCTACTCATATTTATCTGCCTTAATTGATGTGACCCTTTTTCTTCTTTCAACGTGGGCATGGCGGAGGATCAAAGACTCGCGGTGGTCACACAGCACCTGCCGTCCCAGCTACACCTTCTGCTCGGACTTCTGCTGCTACTGCTGCTTCTTTGTCGTCCTGGGATCGAACTCCCAGTGTTACACAGACTATCGACAGCTCAGAGGAGGTGGAGGAGACCGGGTCGACATCCGGAGAGTCGTCCCAAGGAGGCTATGTGGTCCAGGGGAAGACAACCCGACGGGAGTGATCTTTCTGATCTACCATGCTGCTGAGGATTTCTCTTTTGTTCTTAGAGGCATGCATGCTTATTCTTTTCTGGGCCTGCACGCCTATCTGACACATTTTGATACTTTGTTATGATCACACTGTCGCACTGCTCTGATTCACTGTACTCATACACTGCCTTGACACATGTTGCATAGACACACGCTGATCCACACTGATATACTGTCTTGACACACACAAATACAGACATACTATTCTTTGACATTCTGCACAGATATACTGATGGGGCCTGTGTGCCTTTGATTTTTCCTTTGGCCTGTGTGCCACATCATATGCATTCACACAGTACTTTGATTTCGATGGGTTGGGCCTTTGCACCTTGTGATTTACACTTTTTAATTATCATAAATGTAACACCTCGGTCCGAACCCTAGTAGTAACCACCTAGACTGTAACAACCCGGCCCGGATCCAAGTTGTAGCAGTCCGAATTGTAACTACCCATGGAGTGATCTAGCCCAAACCCTAGTACTAGCGACGGATAGGCAATGTGAACCTAGATCGCTATATGAATAAAAGAAAATCCTAAGTAACCCGAAACCCTAATTTTGACCCGGAAACCCAAAAAGACACTAAATACTTAGAGGCAAAGCCCTAACACTCAAAAAAGTCTCGGAACATCTTAAATTAAGTAAATAGAATAAAATATTAAATTAAAAATCAAAATTACCATAATTAAAAATTCCCATGATTCCCATTTTTAGGGTAAAATGACCATTTTGCCCATAGTACAGTAAAAAGTCCTGAAAATTCACATTTTGACACATGGCCACTCAAAAATCAGATATTTATATAAAATTAATTAATAAAATAAAATATAACTACAAAAATGACCAAATTGCCCATGCATGGCCAGCCACCTAGGAGAATGTGCCTAAAAAGCCTTTTTAAGCTTAAAAATAAGAAAAAAATGCATAAATTAAATATTATTATGATCCAAAACTTTTTATACAAGTAATATATATAATAATATAATAATATAGGTTAACAAAAGTAAACAAATAATTATTTAAAATCTCTACACAATAAATAAGTCAAAAAACCAATTCTCGTCAAACTACCTTAATTTAATTTAAAAGCTTACACCTATTTAATTAATTACTATCAAAATTATGATAAATCATGAAAAGAATAAATTAATTATAAATACATTAATATAATAAGTTTTAGTAGGTTTAGATATCAAAAAGATACATAAAATTTATATTTTATGTATTTTATTTCACAAAATGGTGCCAAAATACAATTTAAAAATCCTAAATTAATACAAGTCAGATCTTGAGCCACCCAAGTCTGTCATGGCTGAACCCCACCTGCCAAATTTGATTTCTCAATGTCTCAAATAGCACCCACCTCTCATGCAACCAATAGAAATTGAAGAAAATTCAAAATAAAGCTTGGAAAGCAATTATTATGTCTCTAATGCATTCTTCTTATAAAAACACAATGAAACACCCTTCTCTACATGTATTTTCTGCTAAGAGGGTGAGAGAGAGAGACCTCCAAAATTTCTAAGTGTTTTCAAAGAAGGAGAGAAGAAGAGAGAAGGAAGAAAGGAGGAGAAGAGAATCAAGAGGGAGGCAACAAAGCTAAGTCCATATCTTCCTCAACTTTTTAGGCATCAAAAGAGATAAGAAACTCCTTCAAACCCTCTAATATTCTCTCCTAAGATACCCCTCAATCCATCTCTATAACAAACCCTAAGAAAATAAAACAAAGAATATGTCAAAAAGGCGTCATAAGAGTAGAACAGGGGCTGTTTATGTAAGATTGTGCTTTGCATATGCTTGCATGTGTTTATTTTTCAATTTTATGGCCTAAACATGTTATGGATTTTTGGTTTATGTGAGCTCACAATATGCATGCAAAGAAAATATGTCATAAATGTACACAACATAAGCTAGGCAACCAAAACCCTAAGTAGACTGATTTTTCTTGACTTACTCACTTTCTGCCACCAACTTTAAATCATCATAACTAAATGTAGAAAAATGGGCTTAAAGTGATTTTTGTGTAAAACTTTAGATGTTTGAGTTATCTTTCATACAAAATTGGTTTGAAGTGATTCCGTTGGGTAGAACTCCAGATATCTTGTTTTTTCCTAAGAGTGTCAGATTTTGACCACTCTGAGTTACAGACCTAAAAACCCTAAGTTAGGATGATAACCGCGCTTAGGTCAAAACATGCACATTGTATAGGACATATTTATCATTATGTCCACCAAAAATGAGCCAAAACTATGAAGACATGATAGGTCAACAGCCTTCCCAAATTCACTATTAAGGTTCAGTGACTGACAGATCTCTCTGTCACATATTTTTGTGGGATCCAAAACCCAACTGTTTAGAAGCCAAATCCAAACATGGTAAACATGCAAAATGTAGATAACATATCAAACAAATTACTGAGCAAATATCGCCCAAAATACCCTCGGATGATAGCCCAAAGGTTTTGAGCATTCTCTATCAAAAACACACTCCGCAGACCCTTTTTACGCTGACTGAACCCTTTTTATAAATTGGCCACATTCTCAAACTTTGTCGAAATAACTTGCCCTAACTCAAAACATAAAACTTGTAGGGGACACCTTAAACCAGAACTCCACCAAAAATCAGAGCCATAGCTCTTGAATGGATGCCCCAAAACAGTGGCCAACAGAAGCTCAATTCCTTTGTATTTCTCTGTAAATTGCTGAACCGTTTTTACTTAAATAAAATAAATGATCCCCGTGCCTTAGGATCTTGCATTAGTGATAAACACGAAAGTTGTAGGGAATATTTTTATCTAATTGGTGTTAAAATATCATAAGCTAAATCTTTATGTAAGTACCTCAAAACGCTATCGTAACTTTAAAACTAAAAACTAAACTTGTACCTAAAATTGGCTAAGTGGTCGAATGGTGTGTTATTTATGAGACTTGAGTATGTGAACCTTATATGAACTTTGTGAATAATTGATATTTGAAAATGATGCTTGATGAAATGAACTCATGCCGATAGTTCAATTTTATACCACGTGAAATATGGTTATGTTTTGCATGCTTTGTGCGTAATGTTTTAGTAAGTTGTACCATGTGCTATGTCATGTTTATAGACCATGCAATGATTAGTTGTACACGAGGCATATTGCACATTCATGGGCATTCCTACGTTGCATCTTGGGTTATTAAAGTCCTTCGTACCTTTCAAATTGGG